>CM019755.1:27317469-27611312 GCA_009761765.1 Phenacoccus solenopsis | reverse complement strand
AAACAAAAATAAAAAATACTAAACGCAAAAATGTCACGATCAAATCAACTAAACTGCTACGTTAATCATCGTTTTACAGTTCCGTCGCTGAAATTAGTCGATAAAGGTAATCAGACTGCTGACAACAATAAAATTACATTCATTCCCGTCTCATTTCTAAGCATGCAAATAATCGTCAAACCTACACTTCGGTTCAACGTCGAGAGTAATCAATACACGTGAATGGGATGTCGCATCTGACAGCGAGCAAAATGGTAGCGTAAATTTGCCCAACATATTTTAATGTCGAGATATTAAGAAAACAAAGTATTTACGAACGTGATTGAAAAATTGGGTGAAAAAAATAATTTACTTATTACGCTATTTCCCTGAGAAAAGATGAGCAGCAAATAATCAGGGCCGCCGAGAGGTAGGAGTGGAAGGGGCCGATTATCCGAGCCGCAAATTCTCTAAAAGAGCTGATGTGTCCAAAATATATGCTTTGATCATACAGAAAAAAAAAGAAAAGAAAAAAAAACAAGAAAAGAAATTATATGGAAGAAATAAACAAAAAATTAAAGTTAAGGCATATACTTAATAAAAAATCAAAGGACAGCGAAAGAAAAATAAAATAATAACAACAATAATAATAATGATAAAATTTGAGTAAAAAAAATTACCCAAAATTTAAAGATTTAAAATTCAAATAGATCATTTAAAAATGAAGAAAATTGAAAAAATTTATAAAATCAAACTGGAACAAGTAGCTCTATTTTAAAATGAAAGAAATTTAAAAAACTGAAAATTTTTTAAAATTAAAAAAAAAATTAAAATGCCCAAAAAATTAGAGAAATTCAAACACAAAAAAAATCTAAAAATAATGACGCGTTCACAGTCTAGAACCGGACTTGTGTCCCTTTCGACATTTCGAGGGGGAGAAAATTGTATTTTTGGATCTCGCAGAGGATCCTTCCATGAGAATTAAAAACATGTTGTCGTCCCCAACTGTGGACCCATTTTTTAGAAGGAAGTCAGGAAAGTGACACTTTTCAAAATGCAGTTATCTCGGCTGCCACTGACTGCAATTGAAAAAATTTCATAAGAAAATAAGGGGCTTCAAATTTACAAAAAATTAGCTAATATAAATTTTTTTTGTACGACCTATACTTTTTGAGTTCGAGGCAAAAGAGTATGTTTGAAAGAGATGGGGAGAGGGAAGAGGTAATGTTTTTTTCCAATCAAACGAAAAGTAACGAAATTGGTTATCAAAACGAAAAGAGTCGAGTATCTAATAATTTAGATTCATCATTTTTTTGCACAGTAGGCCGTACAATTGGGGAACTCAAGAGGGTGCAATTTAGTTTTTCGCGTACAAAGCGGTCATCACTGATCGCAATCCACTAGATGGATATAAATATGAATACAATGCAATTGGCAAATTTTCGGTCACACTACTTTACGCTCGCCCCATTATAGGGCAAACAAAAAATACTGTGACCGAAAATGTTGCAATTCCATTATCCTAATATTTATAGCGAAAAAAATGCATATCAGTTAATTTTTTGAAAATTCGAATAACTTTATTGTGTTATGAACGGTTTTCATCTACGACCAATAGTAGCTGTAATATACGCAAGAAGTAAAACTGCATCCCTTTTGAGCACCCACTCCCAAACTGAGAACATGAAAAATTAATTCCGCTCAATTATCTCGAATTTTGCGATCTTCCATTTTTTTTTAACTGACGTGTTTAGAGTTTACCCGTAAACGTATCGACGAGCGAGGAATCTTCAAAAACATTTTCGATAATCTTTTGGGCACTAATTTCTCAAAAGTACGAGCTGTAGGACATTTTTTTTTGTTTCCATAAGCGACCGTGGTAGCCGAGATAACAGCAATTAAAAAAGTACTACCTCTTCAACTCCCTCTCAAAATACGAGATCATAGGGTCGCGAGGGGGGGGAGATGCACCATATTTTAACTCAAGGAATGATCCTCTACAACATCCAAAAATTGAAGTGTCTCTTCCTCGAAATGTGGATGGGACTCATGTCAGCTCCTGAATAAGCCTTTAGGTGTGACTTCCATTATAACCAAACAAATTTAATTTGAAAATAAATGCCTTTGGTTCTTCATATCCAAAATTTGAGATGCTTTAAGTGATTTGGGGGAATTATGAATTTTTTCAAATATACCATTCTTGTCGTTTTTCGCTATAGCAGGTAAAACTTTTGAAAACGTCTATTATCCTTAATTAACAACGGTTCATGGCTTCAACACCAAAATTTGAGTGTCACACGTCGTACCTATTTTTTTGTTTTGGGAGGGGAAGGGGTCATTTCTATACAAGTACCACCATAATTCGAGTAATACCACCATCAACAGTTATTAATAGAGTATATTACAGTTTATTATCATTATTTTTTTAAATGACCTGATTTATTGTGGTATTTGTATATTAGTGCCCCCCTCCCCCGTAAAGTTTGATACAAGATGTGACACTTGGACTTTGTGGACTACGAAATAAATCGTTGATAATGAAGTATAATAGACATTCTGAAAAGTTATAGTTGCTTTTTCTTCAATTGTACTCTATTTACCTGATGGTTTGCTTTACAGCAAAATATGATAAAAATGAAATATTTAAAAAATTCATAGCCTTTTAAATCATTTGAAGCTCCTGAAATTCAAGATATGAAATGCACTATGCATGTAAATTAGAATTATAATTGTTTGGTTAAAATCGGAATATTCCACTTCGTGCACTTTTCTTATAAGCAAAGAAAAAAAGAAATGAAATAAAATTTAAAATAACATTCAAATGGATGAAATACATTTTTTTCAATATTGTACTCTAGCATTCAATTCTTGTTTGTATTTCTCCTTCCCCTCCCCAGCCCTCCCCACAAAAAAATCTATTCCAAAAACATTAATGCAGCGTCAACCAAATGAAAAAAGTAAAATTTCATACTTTTTACAGCCCACAAATTTACATGACCATAAAATTTTTTTATTAAAATATAAAATAAATTCATTTTAAATTATGATGTTAATATTAATTTTAAATATAATTTTTATAGTATTAAATTTAAATATTTTCAAAAATTAATTATTTCAAATAAAAAGCCTGATTCAAAAGTATGACCATCCCCTCCCTCCTGCCAAGAACAATACAATTTTTCGAGCTTATTTTTACAAATAATTGATTTCCCTATACCACACGTAGATAGATAATGTAGCTGCTGGATTCCTCAAGATTTACAAAAATAAAAGATACAATTGTTCAAATTTCATATCATTTTCGTACTTTTCTATTAACACTTCAATTTCGTACCTTTTTCAGACTTATCGTACGTGGCAGACACTATGATAAAACATTCTATTTAGCGAGCTCGAGAATCAGTTCCACCCCAGGCCAAATCGTGGCTAAAGGCGGCCCTGTAAATAATACTTGTACTGAAATTGCAAACATAGATTTAAACTAAATTCAAGTACGTACTGTATTTAAATTTGTGATCGAAGTCATCGTTCACTAGATAAAAAAATTGAAATAATTTTTTTGCGACTTTTTTTTTTTACATTTAATTAATAAATTAAAAACATTTTAAAAATTAAATTTTCAAATCAATATAATTCAAAAAAAATCATACTTACTTCGTAGTTTTGATACTTCATAAATTTTTTTGATTTTAATTGAAGTATTTTTTTTTTAAATTTTCATCATAAATTTTAATTGTTATTTAAAATGAGGAAAATTCGACGTCGAGACAAATTCATCTATATCGAAATTCTATATAAGGAATCGATTAAAATTGAATTTATTTACGAATTCGTACCAAAATTCGAATACAAAAACAAGTTTCTTCTCTGAAGGAACGAAAATTCTCAAAATAGGTACAGAGGGGAGGGGGAAAAGATTAAGGGCGGGCTAAAATCAAAACGCAGTATCCTACGTAACGAGTAATAAAAAGGTCACATTAAAAATCAAAGGGCGTCGATTTTCAAAACCTCATCAACCAGCTAGACGGCAAATGGGCAAGAATTTACCGGCGCGTATGTAACAAATGATAACATAATGTGCTTTTCAAGACAAACAAAAAATCATGAATACTTAAAACTAATGAAGAAAAAAAAAAATGAAAATCTTCAACGAAAGATCGAATAGAAGGAAGAAAAAAAGATAAACCAATAAAATATATGCAGGTCTAAAAATAAATGTTTATTAACTCTAAATTTTTCCAATAAAAATTAATTTCCTACCGTGGTATTCGCTTCGTCTGGATCGGAATGTAATACACTAACTCCAGATAATTCGGAATCGCTAGATTTCGCTTTCGTTCCTTCGTTATCGGAAGAGGAAGCGTTATCGGTGGATGATTGTAGTAATGCCAGTTTCGACGCTTTGTCTTTGCTTAAAGGAGAATCGTCGTTTGTGCACGATTCCAAGGTGGAATTGTCGACGATTTTTTCCTCCTTTGGTTGGGTGGAGTTGTCGGTCGTTGGTTTCGGATTTTCGTTCATTTTAAGGTCATCGTTAACACTATCAAAGACCATTTCGACGTCTTCGATGGTGTCGTCGGGTTTTTTCGATTCGATGGTATTTTCGATGATGGTAGTGTCATCGTCGGTTTTCAAAGAATCGATTATGGAGGAAACATTTACAGCCATCGAGTCGTTGATGGATTTACTGGTTTTGGAAGTGTCTTCGGGGTGTTCTTTAGGCGTTTCTTCGTCGCAGATGACCGTTAAGCTCATATCATCAGCGCCTTCTTCGACTTGACCGTTCACTGGAGCAGTGGGGGAAGATTTGACAGAATCTTCTTCAGTATTTTCTGTCGGTATAGTGACGTCAGCTGCGTTCTCATCTTTTGGCTCTTCTTCAGGTTCAGCTGAAGGAGCCTGTACATCTTTAACTGGTGATTGGGGGTTTTCTTCTTCGGGTTTGCTAAGAAGAGTGGACAGTTGATGGGTGATTTTTTTCTCGATAGTTTCTAAGCTTGTTTTAGCGTCGTTGCAGACTTTACTAAACTCTTCCTGAGCTTTGGCGATTATTTCGTCCAATTGAGAGATGTCAGCATTCGAGTATTGTTTTCTTCAAGGAAGATTCTTTTTTCGTTAGTATTTTACGAAATTCACCGAAATCGTTGATGGCTTCGTTAACGATACTTTCAAAATCTTTTTTCTTCTTTTGATTCTCTTTCACAGCTGGGTCGACCTGTTCGCGAGGTTTACGTTTATTTTTTGATTGAGTGGTAGATTCTTCGCCGCTACTGGCTCGCTTTCTTTTGTTTCTATTTGTCTCCTGAATAAAAGTGGATTTGATTACGCTCAATTCAAAATCACTGATAACGTGCTGAACTATGATACATCATTTAGGGTGGGGTGGGGTGGGGGAAGTGGGAGAAAAGAATTTTCAACATAACATTTAATTTGCCAACACACTGATACGCACCACAAATACATTTTCTTCGGATTCTGTGTTACTTTTGGAATTTTCGGGTTGTTTGTCGGTTTGTTTCTTTTTTCTGCTCTTCGTACTACTGGAAGCTTCGGAATCGACTGTTTCAGCGGTTTCTTCGTCAGATTCTTTGAGTTTTATATTTCGATGCGATTTCCGGCTATTTGATTGAAAAATGATTCTGTTAATACAATAGTTACAATAAAAATTACGAAATGGTAAAACATTCACCGATTCAAATGCGATTCTACATATCGTTTGGCAGCATCACATAAAGCTCTGAGATTCCATAACGGTTCGGTGACACAAACAAAACATCTCCAATCATCGGCTTCTATATCTTTCATGACTTTCGTTCGTTTGAAATTCCTTCTTATACAACTCTAATGTTGATACGAATAATAAATATGATGTGAATACAAAATATGGAATTGTTAATACTATGTGTTGATACTTACAGCGCAAAATGCAATGGAACAATAGCTGCAGCAATATAACTGACCACCTTGGGCACACCATCGGCAGTACTTATCGCTACCATCTTCATCCATTGAGAAATTTCCATCGTCGTAGAACTCCTCACATTTCTATATAAGTTTACATATTTGTATAAAATGTTTCAGATAGTTACAAACGTGTACTATATCATATACATACACTACACCAAAGAACTTCTAGAACGGGATGTACGTTGATTTGATGACGTGATACTATCCTTTCTTTCAAGTCTTTATTACAAGCCGTACATACCAGATTTTTCTTTAATATCGCATTTTCATCTAGAAACACGTAAATTTTCAAATAAGGAATATAACGAAACGAACATGACGGAGAAAAGGAGATTTTCTTACTGGGGAAATTATCTTCACGGTACTTCTTTTCTTCTTCGGTCACTTCGGTTTTTAACGTGTCGTCCACACGAATTAATAACTGCGTTTTTTGATCCATTTAACCTGACTAATAATCTTGAAGCGATACAACGGTGTGTAACGTTAACATATTTTATATACCTAGAAATATCTCGCCGAAATTTCCATGAAGAGTTTAAAAAGAAAATATTCACGAAATAAAGAAGAATAACGTTGTTTTCTTTGCTTAACACTGTAAAGAATGAAGATGAATATTCACAAGCTAGATTACTTTCCAAATGACAAACACCGCCATTTTCAAACAAGCCTACGGAAAATAAAGAAGTTGACCGATTACCGCGTTTCGTATCGCGCAAGCGCTGGTTTGCTACTTTATTAGGTTGCTAGATAGCGTTAGATGTTTTAAATCAGTGTTGCCACTTGTTAGATAAGGAGTAATTACCGTAATTTCAGGGGTAATTTGAACTTCACTTTATACAAATTTGTCCGTGCCGGTCTGTACGTGTACAACATGACCGAATCGGTCATGTGTACAATCATTCCATGACCGACGCATCATCATTCGTAAATCGTAATTTTGAAACATTGTGTTTTCCAATTTTATTTTCTTTTTCCCGAGTTTTTCATTCGATTAATCACGTAAAATGCTCACATTGAAGCGGTGACGCTTCACTCAGCCGTCGTCTGCCAGAATGCCACCCGTTATACCATGTGTCCAAGTGATTTGGCGATTTGGGTACAATCAGCAAAAAAATCTCTAAAATTGATTTTTTCAAAAATGCAAAGAAATTGAAATGCGGTTAAAATGAATTTTTCAGCTATAAAATTCATTAAAGTAATTTTAAAAATAATTTCTGATCTAGAAATTGTAATTTAACTCTTTTTATGTTATCAACAAATTGAGATTTTTGTACTGATTGTACCCGAATCACTTGGACGCACGGTATAAATAAGGCTTCGCCAAATGCAGCGTACGTGGAGGCCTGGAGGAGAGGTTTGGCAAAAGTGAGTTTTGACTCCAAGGTAGATTTTTATCCCAAATTTCGCCAAGATTTATGATGATCGAGTATAGTAACTAAAAGGAGATAAGATTTTAAACGAATTTCATGAATAATATATGTGCATTAAAATTACAAAAACTACTTTTTACGTAAAAAAAAATTGTAATATTTTTCCCTGATTGTTCTTTTACTTGGAGTTATACTCATTTTTTCGATGATGTTACTCAAAATTTTAAAATAATATTGCAAATCTTTAAGCTGATTATGAAGGATGAAACTCATTAAATAAAAACCTTCAAAACGTTGATTAGAAATGTTTCATGTTCTTGAATTAAGTCTTGAAGTGAATAGAATTCGTAAAGCCTACCTTTTCCCTCGTATTACCCTGACTATGCACATGCAAAACGTAAAGCCTGAAAATTATTTTCAAAATCTCTCCAATTAATACGTATATTCTGTCTACAACACTAGAACGAAAGAAATTCAACATGAAACACGAAATCAAGCTGATGAAACTTTAAAAAACTTACGTACGCTATTTTCAAATTTTTTTTTTCGTCCCCGATTTTTTCTCATCTTTAGAACTATGGAACGCATTTTTTTTTCATATTCATATCCTCATTTTTTTACCATATATTTCACTTTTGACTATTCATATACAAAGGGGTTCACCAAAAATACTTATAAATAAATAAATGAATAGCTACAAAAAGACAAGAAATGAAGATTTATTTCAATGTAACAATTGTCTTAAATAAATTTTAAACTGTGACTAGAATATTTAACTAGAGGTTATAAAATGCATAGCTTTTCTGTTAAATATGAGCTAATACCTACTAATACTGATCCTTTATTACTAGAGTTTTGAACACCACCAGTTACTCGTAACACAAGAGAATAAACTATCCGGAAAGTTTTACCATTATGAGTAAAAATACTGAGAGAAATCGACCTTTAATCTTACTCACTCGATTCTCTAAATTCTACCAATGCAAATCGATAAATCATAATTTTAGCTTAGGAAGCGATAAATAAAATTAGTCAACAAAAGGTAAAACAGGACACAACCATAAAGAAAAAAAACAATAGTATCATAATTAACAATGAAAAGCAATAAACAAGTAAAATAAGTGACGAAGGAATTAATTCAATAAACGAAACACTCAGGGAACAATGAATCCAATAATGGTTTATAGTTTTCTGTTTGTTTATTACCGTCGCAATCATTTTTTACAGATTGACTATTTTCGGTATTAACGTTTTTCAAAATTTCACCCAATTTGAATTGCAAATTATTTTGTCCATTTCCCAACCAGAGATCGAAGCTCGAGTTGTTGATTTTTTCGAATAATTGAGCAGTGTAAGCATCGACCTGACAACGCTGCTCTTCGTGTTTGGTAGTTAAAACGCTTTTCATACCTTCGAAAGTGAAATCTTGAGGAAGCTGGCTTTCTAAGCAAGGAGTAGTTGGTTCACTGCCCTCGCTAGAATTTAAATAATCCGCTACGCTGTTATAACTTGAATAGGTTTCCGTCCAACTATTACGATGAGCTAGAGGCATATTATGTTTCCCCATTGAAGTGATATTTTCAAGATAAATTTTCGTCAAGTCGATTCCAGCTTCGTGGAGACGTTCGACGATATTGGTTTCATCCAATAGAACTCCTTCTGGTAACGCAGACTGTGGGTGAACTTCATAATGCATGCATAGCTCGGGGAGTAAATGATGAGCTTTGGCGTTTTTACGTTTCTCAACTATTTCATCGACGTAGGTTTGAAGCGGAGCGATGGAATGGACATAAGCAGCCAGAGAGAGCAAACAAATTGCGATCGTATGTAATTGATATTGAAGTACCGGTGGTAATAAATCCTTAACTAGAGCTAAATCTTGTAGGGCTAACACAGCGTAGAAGAATTCATTGAACGTTTCTTTGGAGGTGAATTCGATACATAATAAAGCCATGGTTTTATACACGGCTTCCACGTTGTCAATTGAGTTATTCGTGTGTTCGAGTGATTCGCATAAACTTTTATATAATTCGGGGCAATGTTTACGCATGAAAATTGAATCAGTTCGAGAGCACTTTTCGTAAGTTAAATTTAATTCAGCAAAATCCAATTTCGGTTTTGATAACTTCGGTCCGTTACCATGCCTGTCAAAAAGTAAATGCAGTACGTTTTGTACCAGTAGTCGAATTTCCGCATCTACAGCGTAAGAGCAACGTAACAAAGGGTCCAAAAAGGAATGCGGTAAGGTTGCAGTCATGTGAGCAGAACTATATTTGGAGCAAACCATTAATAAAGATTTTAAACAGATATGTTGTATCTGATTATCAATATGTGAAAAGTTTGAGGTTGATTTTGAATACGCTATTTTAGACATTATAAACATCATTATTTCAATTTTCTGATAATCTGGTAAATGGGCGGCAAATTCACCCAGGGCTACAATCAAGGCTTCTTGGTAACTTTTTTCGTCTTCGTCGATAATCTCGTTCAAGTTAGCGTTTCGTCTAGTAACCGAAGTCCTTAAATGAGTCAATAAAGAATTAATGATTTCCAAAACAGTGGGACCAATGCTTTCACCAGCAGCTATAGCGATAATTTTCGACAACACGTCGGCTACGTTAGTTCTTATTTTCGATGGTAATTTGGAATTTTCATCCAAATGTATCATCAAGCTTTCGATCACCGTGTACATATATTGTGACTGAATGGAAAACATAATCAATCGGAAACAATGAATGGCGAAAGGTTTAGATACCCATAAATTATGCAAATCGAAATGACGCAGTACCGGACGTAAAACGCTTTTCACGTGACCAAAAGAAGCCCTGCCGACGAGTTCACGAAAACACGACTCGGCTAATGCGGTTGGATCTTTTTCCTCGTGATCATTGCAATGTAACAATTCGTTGGTGTCAGCGTGATCAGACAGGCATTCTTCTTCGGCTTTGTGTCGAGGATTTTGCATATTATACAACAAAGATGGTATTATTTTATCCATATGCACCGCTTCCCAGATATTTTCCACTAAATCGTCCGAAACAGTTTTCCTTATTACTCCCTGCAACCCTTTAATACCAGCTAAACGAATCCTATCTCGTAGTTGAACGTTTTGATCGTTATTATGGCACATAGATGAAAATTTTGAAACGAAGAAGTCGTACCGTCGATGATAAGAAGGTGTGTCCTCTTCAATATTCGCGAACCGTACAAATGACTGGGTGGCTAGAATTTGAAGCTCTGGTTCCGGACATTCTAGTAATTTTTGAACAATTCTTAGAAAACTTTCTACGAATAAATTCAACGTTTGAGAGTGACAGGCAACTAGGAGTTGATCCATTGCTTCCATGGCAATTTTAACGTAACCTTCGCGTCTACGCGTAATATCTCGACTAGCTTTTTGATACAGATATTCGCCAATACGATCTAACTTTTCTGGCGAAGAGAGAGCGTAAAATGTTAGCTTTTCCATGTTACTTTTGACTAATCCATCTTGAGGTAAAGCTGGAAATATGTCATCTACGAGACGCTTGTAACGTGGTCTGAATTGCGAAAAGCAGCTAAAACACATGACTGAGGAAGCTTTTTAGGTTGGCTGGAGTAATGAAGAAGCTGAAATTTGAAACACAAACGAATGCTGGAAATAAATAGAAATATTAATAATGAAGCAATAAAAAATAGCATTAGGTTTACCTGTCTCAGCAAAAATACATTCACGAAAAGCGAAAACCTAAAAATGAAGTGAAAGTTTTGAACTTTAGTAAATAACAAAAGCTTATCTATCTAGGTCATTCCTCTCAAAGTTCAATAAAACACAAAAATAGCTATTTTTAGCTAATTATTTTGTTTTTCGTTGTATTAATTGGTAGCAATGTAAATGTATTACAAAATTTTTAAGTGAAAAGTAAACAAACTTTAATCTCGCATACGTGCTGAATTTTTTTCCCAAGATCCTAACAATTTTTTGTATTATTTTAGTTAAAGTAGTTAATTATAATATTTAATTTAATAAACATTTTGATCTTTTGTGAATTTCTTTTTGTTTTAAAATGGCTTCCGGTTCACGATACGTTAAACCCCCTCTAGAAGACGAAACATTTATAGAATGTGTTCAAATCGAGGGCTTGGTATGTTACTTAATCACTCTATTATTGATAATTATATTAACTTCATTATTCTAGGAAACTCTAAAATGCATAAATTTATCACACTTCGTAATGCTTCTTCACATTTCAGGCCTTAATGAAAATAACAAAACACTGTCATGAAGAATGTTCAGGAAATTTGGAAGTAGCTCAAGGAGCATTGTTGGGTCTAATTGTTGGTAAAACACTTGAAATCACAAATTGTTTTGCATTTCCCAAAAATTACGATGATACAATCGATGAAGGTGCGTAGAAGAATTGATTTTGCCTAGAACACCGGACATAAGAAAAACATCGTTTCTAGCATTTTTATTTGTTTGTAGAGGACTACCAGCTAGACATGATGAGAAGATTGCGCCGCGTCAATGTTGATCATTATCATGTGGGATGGTATCAGAGTTCAGATGTGGGAAATTTCTTGAGCTTACCTCTTTTAGAGTCGCAATATCATTACCAAACTTCAATCGAGGAATCTGTCGTATTGATTTATGGTATATTTACAGTTTTACTTATCTGAGTAAATGCATTAGTCGATGAGATTTGAATATTGATTTTTCCCAGATACGAACAAAACTGCAAGGGGATTTTTAACATTGAAAGCATACAGATTAACACCTCAAGCTATAAATATGTACAAAGAAAATGATTTCACGCCAGAAGCTCTTAGGCAATTGAAAATCGGTTATGAAACTTTATTAATGGAGGTACCGATAGTTATCAAGAACTCTTCTCTTACGAATATCTTACTGAGCGAATTGACAGAAGCGGTACCACCTCAGGACGGTTCTAATTTCTTGGATTTGGGAACAGCGTAAGTTTCATATATCGCATTAATTGTGATGATGCTGCTTTGTAGGTAGCGAAACATCGTGCCTTTTCGTAATTTTTCGTAAATATAATAATTTGTGAGTGTGTGCTATGTTTTTTATTCATTAAATACCTATAACACTCACTGGAAAAATTAATCATTAATCATTCACGTTCACCAAACGATATGTTGAAATTTTAGAAGCGTATTGGAAGGGCAGTTACGTTCACTAATGGAACGTGTTGATGACCTGAACCAAGAAGCCATTAAATTTAATAGATTCCAATTGGCTGTAGCTAGGCAGGCTCAAGATAAGAACAGATATCTCGCAAAACGAGTTCGTATAGTTTTAATTCTCGTAATATTTCAAGGGATTCAACAAATATCTAATATTTTGTATTTCTAGGCACAAGAAAACGCCGCTCGCGCTTTGAAGAAAGAACCTCCTTTACCAGAGGAAGATATTAACAAATTATTCAAGCCGATTCCTGTACCTGCACGTCTTACTCCCATGCTTATGGCTAGTCAGGTGGAAGCATATGGGGAACATATTTCCAAGTTTTGTTCTCAGTCTCTGGCAAAATTATTCATCATGCAAGCTACAAAAAGTTGAATGTATATTTTTTAAACATCTGTTTGTATTAATATTATGGTCAGAAAATAAACATTTTTCATTTCGCTCTTCACTTTTTCAAAGGATAGAAATCATATATTTGCTGTGAAGTACAAAAGAAAATGAATATCAGTAACAACTGGAACAATGAGCAACATTTTTTTTATCAAAACTTGAATACAAAAATATGTTACATAACAAACAAAATTAAATCACGTAACTTCGGGTTTTTTTGATACATTGTATAAACCGAAAAAAGCTTCTTGCAAAGCGCGCATACAAGCCAAAGAAGAAACAAAACCACCAGCCTTCTCATCAATGGTTTCTTGTCGAACATGCTTCAAATAACCATCTTTTTCTAAATCAGTCCATGAAGGGAAGAGTGGTCCATCAATAATGAACTGAGGTTCCTCATATACATACAGCGGGCCTTCTTCAATTTTGGGAATCGTAGTTCCATATAATTGAGTGGTATCGCCAATTTTTAAACCGGTAGAGAAGTAATTGATTTTTCTAGATTCTTTCTTCGCCTGTTTTTCTGCATCTTCCGTAGAATCTTTAATACTTTGAGTTTTATTTTCAGCAAAGAAGTTCAAAATCTCCCGAGCATCGGAATCGGAAAACATGAGTTCGTCGATCAAGGCTTCTTTTTCCATGATCTTGCGACGTTTCATTTCAACTTCTTGCTTTTCTAAAGCTTCACGTTTATCTAATTCGTATTGTCGTTCTTCTTCAATAAGCCGGTCCAATTCTAACACCTCTTTGTTGTATTTTACCTTATTCTTCATTATAATTTCTCTATTTTCTTTTTTGTATTGCTCAATACGACGATTTGTTTCAACTACGTCTATGTTATTGGTTAAATTATAAATAATGGTTTCAATCTCTTCCAAATAATCATTATATTCTTGTAATGTTGCAAAATCTTCTTCTTTTTTATTGTAATCTTTGAGAATACGTTTCCTAATGTCGACTTCTTTCTCGACAGAAGCATCTTCAAAAAGTTGTAAACGAAAATTACTCCTCTTAAGAGCTACACCACATTCAGGACAGCTACCCGATCCTGAAATTGAGAGGATTTAGAATAAAAAACGTAGCGAGATTGAAGATTCATTCTTCATTTCATAATCTATTTTACCTTTGATAAAAAGTAATTCGACGCAATTTTCACATAATGTGTGCCCACAAACGTTGACCATCAGCTTTAGTGAAGGATTTCGATACCGACTGGTTTTGCATCTTGGACATATTTGATCATCCATGATGAAAAATAACGTAGGTTTTTATTTTTGAGGAGAGTAATTTAGCGGAGTAGAAGATATTTAAATTTTACATAGTAAATAAATTTCAAAATAAATTATAATTTTATAAATTGATAAGAAAAATACTTTTTGTTGATTTTCAAAAAATGCGTGTAAACCGCTAACCGCAGTAAAAAATACTGTAGTACCATAAACGAACGTAAGGAGCGCAGGTGGTGATTGACTGACATTGACTGATTGGTTATGGTTGGGTTATGGTCATTCGTGGAACTAACAACTTTAGCGACAACACTTTCCACCCTTTTCGTTTCTAGATCGTAATTTTTTTCTCGTTACTAATTCGATCTAAAAACTTACAAGCTCTTATAATGTTATAAATAATGAATTCACTTCGTTTAAGGCTTCAAGTAATCGTTCACGGTGGATTTTTAGATTTCACGAAGTTAAAAAATAGAAATAAATACCTCGTTATTATTCTTCATAATAATTAGAAGTATTAAAAAAAATTGCTTCATCAATAAATTATTCACTTGGAAGATTTTTCATAAATGAATTACAAAAAAAAAGACGACATAATTTGTACATAGGCTACACAATATTAAATATTTTACAGCATTATCTATATTGTTCATACATGGCACTCACATTACAAAACCAAATACACATAAAAAATACTGATGAATTATTAAGTATAGTAATTCAAAGAAATGATCTACTTGACTCACGAAATAGGAAGGACCGCAATACAATTTTTATCTATCATACGTATTTACTTAGAAAGTTAAAATTAAATTACATTTAAATGCGAGATACACGGTAGTGATCTTTTATGACCAGATAAAGAAATTAAATTTTAAAGTTCATCCATAATAGCATGAATATTTTCTAAATGCTCTCCATAATCTGTCACTTCACTCCCCACAAACACATCATGATTTTCAAGAACTTCATCATAAGACAACAAGGAGTCATGGTCATCATCAGCAGCTGCCAATAGGTGTCTTGTTTCATCTATAGCAATACGTCTACAAATAAAAAATAAAGAAAATGTATACTCGACACGTAATCAAAATTCATATTTATTTTTTTTGGAAACGTACGAAGTATTTTGCACAATCCACGAGACAAGTTCCTCATCACTCAACATTCCGTCTTTATTCATATCATAATTCGCCTCAAATATTTCTTTTTCAGAAATGTAATATTCTTTATTGTTGAGTTTATCTACAAATAAAAAGTACAAAAGCTACAAAAGAAACGTTTTTTAAAATTAAATCATAATATGGTAAAAATAGATAACCTTTATTACTGACGAATTCTTCAAAGCTTATGACCCCGTCTTTATTTAAGTCTTTTTCGTCCAGTGTAGTTTCAATCAAAATTGGTAACATATCAGCAAAATCCTCAGGATTGCAAAACCGTCTAAATTCATTTTTATCCAAAAAGCCATCTTTATTTAAGTCAGCAGCTTCAAAAATTTTTTTATCTGCTTTCATAAACTGGAATGAAAAAAATATACAATTTTTCATAAGTTATGATACATTAAAATGTTCAAAATGAAAAAAAATAGCAATTACCATCTCATCTTCAGCATCAATTTCAGTTTCGTTAAATTCTCCGTCTTCTCCAAAGGAATCAGTTAGTACTTCTTTCCACGAAATTTTACTATCTTTATTCAAATCAGTCTCTTCAAATCTATCTTCTGCTTCTTCCTCTGATAATCTCCTAAGATCACAGAAATATTGTGCATTCTAGATGCAAGATTTAATTCCACGATAAAAAAATATCAATATTACTTGAATGACTTGATTATCCAATTGTACAATTCTTCAGAATCTACAAATTTGTCACCATTGTTGTCAATTTTAGTAAGTAATAATGCCAATCTTTTTTTAGCTTCTTCAGGAGGCAAGTTATCAAATTCTTCGGCTTCTTTGACACTTCCTACGGAGTAACAGATGTTATGGTAGTATTCTTCATTTGAGGGATTTTTATATCAGATTTCTTACGTACCTAACATTACTTCATGAGTGAATTCGGATTCAGTTTTCTTAGGATTATGACTAGAAAGTTTAGGAGAATATGCTCCATCTTCTACTCGTTCTTTACTATGTATATGAGCTGAAAATGCTGTATTCAGTAAAATTATAAATGTAAAAAAATGAGTTTCCCATTGAAAATAATGGTATAAAAACATTTTCATTATATAATTTTCAAGTATCACAGCAATACATATTTTCTTCCACTCTTAATCCGACATTAGAATTCCTTATCACGGTCACGGAATTTTTATTGTGCCGAAACACATTTGATTAAAATCAGTGTAGGTAACACCTTGACTACAGGTAACAGAAAGTTGATATCTTTCATAAAATGATTATTATGTAAAAAATAAATACGCATACCTTAAAAAAAAATTTATTCTGAAAAAAAACACAACAGTTTTCTTTTAAACAAAATCAACTTCACAAAATCGTATCTTAAACTTTATCTGTACTCGTAGAATTATCAAATTCCAATTTCGGCTTTAGTCCTCTGATAGATAAGTCATAAACAACTTCTTCAATTTTCTTCACATCGTACTTTAAGACATCATATCGTTTACGCAAAGTATCATTTTTAAGATTTAATAATCGAAATCCAGCATTCAGTTCGGCCACAAAATGAGATATGTGAATAGGTTTTTCATAATCACCATTTGTAACAGCATTTACAGCATACCTCGATAATTCGCTAACTAAGGACAGTAATCCGAACAAATAATCTTCGATAGCCAAGTGAAATCCATCTTTTTCATTTACAACTAATCCTAATTGCGACGCTACTTCTTCTCTTGAAATTAAGATACCAGTTTCTAAATAATAAATTAAAGCGATGGCGAAACATAATTTTTGAGTAGCCATCTTCCAGTAGTCGTAGTATTTGTAATACATGCCGCGTTCAATATGTTTACTCAATTGTTGATATTCTGATTTGGTGGATTCGATAATTGCTTTGCATTTCTCACACGCAGACGGAATCAACTGTGATGCCCCTTCGTTGTGGATTACTTGCAATAATGTGATTACTTTTCGAGACTTCTCTTCTATTTCTTTAGTGGTGTTTTTGATCACTTCTCGGATATTTTGTTCACGATCGAGATTGTCTTGAAAGTCGGTGAAAGTTTTCATAATTGTTTCCATTCTGTTCTGTAATGAAAATTCATTTAGTTATTTTTGAGAATGAATAGTCACTACTTAGGATTGATTTTCCCGAGGACTTACGTCTAGAGAGAAGTAAAACTTTATTAAATGTATGAAATCAATTGAATATCATTAATACTGTATTATTGATTAGATGAATAAATTGATTACTCATTAATTACTTCATTTTAGTACATAAAGCAGAAAAGAAAACGGCAGGAAAATTGCAATAAAACGCAATTTGTTTACATACAATTTTTTTTTAACATCAGTATGACCATGTGGCCAAACAAAAGAGTTGAATTTTTGTAATGTTCTGGGGGGAGGAGCAGGTAAACCTTATCCTTACCGAAGAACGATTTTATTTTGAAACGTTCCAACGAATCGTCCTATCTGGGCACGTGTTTTGTTTTTTGTTTCAAGTTATCATAAAATTCACGATGCTGAATTTTTCATTTTTTGAATTATCTGCTTGAACATTTTTCTGCATGTTTCACAGAATAATGTAATAAGTATTAAATATTTCATCTCAGAACACTAAATTAAATTTAGAATTTGTGTTGAATATTTCAGTGTGTCTGAAATCTCAATGAACGGAGCTTATCTTTCGCATATATTTCCTAAAAATTGTGTATATGGTTATACGCGTTTATTAACAGTATTAAGGATGCCTAAAGATCGTGGCTTTGTTCGGGAGCTGCAAGCTAATCGAATGAAAAAGCGTGAAAAGAAAACCAGTTACATCTCCAGCAACGCATTTTTGCAAATTCTGGGTTCAGGTGCTCCTGGAGCTCCAAAATGTATCTACTTTCTCACTGATTATTGCAGGTAATATTTTTACGATAGGATTACCAAAATATTACTGTAGATGAGACTGATGCAATAATGTAAACGATTAGGTACATGTTCAATTGCGGAGAAGGTACTCAGAGACTCGCTAATGAACATAAACTGAAAATTTCTCGCTTAGAGCATATATTCATCACTCATCCAACTTGGGAAAACTTGGGTGGTTTGCCGGGATTAGCTCTAACAGTTCAAGACGTAGGTGTGCCTGATCTCACTATCCATGGACCTTCTGGAATCGTAAGTATATTTATCGGATAACTTCTCATGTATATTTCGGCGCTATATTAATTCATATGTATCAGGATATCATGTTCAATGCTACCTCTAGATTCATCGTATTGAATAATCTTACTTTAAAAATGGCTGAATGCAGTAAAGATGCAATATATGATGACCCAGCTGTAACTATTTATTATATTCCATTACTGCGAAATCAAACTGAAGAAGCATCACCAGCTCCTGATAGGTAAAGAATTTTTTTTATGCTTTAAAATTATCAAGAAATTGTAAGAATATTTATGATTTTTCAGCACTTCAGATTCTTCTAGCGTTTTGTCGGAAAGCAGCGATTCCGATATAGATTATTATGCACACTTGAAAAAAAAACGTAGAACTTTGCGATCTCCAGAAAAAAAAATCCATGTAATTCGGAAAGGTGATGATTGCCTCTGTTTTCCAAAACTTCGCCCTACGATAGAAAATATTAATGACTGTATTATTCTACAGAGAGATGCAGTGCTGTAGCAATGTCTTATGTTGGTAAATTGAAACCGAAATTGGGTACGCTTAGTTTAGAAAAATGTGTTGACCATGGAGTTCCAGCTGGCCCATTATTGGGTAGATTGAAAAACGGCGAAGATGTTACCTTGTCTGATGGCAAAGTAGTAAAATCTTCTGATGTTAAGGAACCAGATGAACCTGGTCCTGTATTTATTGGTAAGAAAATGAAAAAGTGAATTCTTTTTATTTACGTTTGTATTCATTTGGTAATAATACATTATCCTCTTTTTAGTTATTGATTGCCCTTCATCTAGTTTCTTAGATGGCCTTTTAAATGAAGAAAAATTCAAAGAATACCAGCTGGGCGCAAATTATGAAAATTTAGCTAAATATGTTTTCCATTTCACTCCTTCTGTTGTCATGAATGATGAAAGGTGAATTATCAGAGTTTTTATCATTTTTGATCCAATTTTTTCTATTTTTAGTTTTCGAAATAAGGTGTAAGAAAGATGTAAACAGCCATGCCTTATGATTAGAATCGCATGAGGAATCTTGTTCCGAATCATCATATGCGTTTATACTTGAGTTAAATAAATTCTGTTGTTTTTTTTTTTTAATGAATTTGGTTTAGCACATGATATTTGCAAAATGACTCCAAAAGCATGCCTAAAAAATATCAACTCTCTCTATGTACTAATATTTTATACGCTCCATAATTGAGATGAAGTTAAAAAATTTCAAAAAATTAGTTTTTAGCAATTTGAAAAATTTTTTGTATCCATTGGTGATATTCTGTTTTATAAACTTTAGAAAAAAATTATCTACCTATTATTACAATATATACTGTTTCCAAAATACGTGAATAACTCCTATTTCGTGTATTTTTTTCATTATATAAATGTATCTATATATATACAATTCAATACTATTTGTAAATTGAAGTTCAGGAAACAAAAAAATATGGTCCTTAAATATTAAAATTTTTGAAGTGCCCAAAACCAATTGAATTTTTTTTTGATTCATAATATATTCAAAATCTGACCCAATTATAAGAAGTATAAAATAATATTGATTGAAAAGGCTGAAATTTGTGGGGCATATTTTGGGGGTCATTTTGCAACTATCAAATGCTGAATCAAATCGATTTTCGAAAAAAATCAAAATTCACTGTACCTTAGTTTATACTCATTAAATTTGAGCTATGAAGATCCCTGAAGAATTCCTGTACTATTTTTACATGTTGACCCTTCATACGAAATTCGAGCTTTCTGAGTACGTGTGGTGAAGAAGAGAATCATGAAAACTTCATGCTCCAATTTCTCCTCCAAAAATTGCTGTTTGCTATTACTCCCATTTTACCCCACATGGAAGGCTTAAATGTGGGTATGTTAGTGCTTCGAGCTCGTTCTATGATATGAAATGATTATCGAAGGATTTTTCGTCTTTTGTTTACTCCCCCCCCCCCATCTACCCTTTGTTCCAGTGATTTCATGGAGTTCAAATTTTACATAATCTTCTTTCAAATTTATTTTAGGTATCAACTTTGGATGAAACGATTTCCCGACACAACAGTTCACATAAATGTGAACGATTCTAATACCTGTTTGGGAAATGTCGGAGCCCATATTCTTCAAAGTCAGTTGAATCACTTAGATCCTGAAGTATTTCCTTTACTACATGATAAGAGTATTCCTATTGTAGATGTACCGCTAAATAAAAAGGCACCGCTGAACTTCGATTTGATATGCAAAAATTCAACTGGCTCCAGTAATTAACTCATTTTAATACTTTGTAATGAATTATTCTCGGCGAATTTTAAAAGAACTTTTTTTTAGGCTCGTCGTTTCCGGTTCTCGCAAAAGACTTGAATATACCTCCTCATGTCGGTCACACGTTGAAATATATTAACCTCAGGGAAACACAAAGGAGTGATGTTCAGTATGTGCAAATAAACGAAAGAAAAGACGTATTACGAATTTAATATCTAAATTCATAAATTCGTTTCTTCGCAGGCATGCAGATTGCGTTTATATGAATCCGAAATCTGCAATCGAAGATTTATATGTTCGCGAAGAATTTAAGCAAGAATACGAAATATTCAAGTCTAAATTATCCGCTATATCTGATGAGATTAAATTATACAATGAAAATAATCCTTTTCCTGTTATAACATTTTTGGGAACAGGTTCTTCGATACCGAATAAAAATCGTAATACGAGTGCAATACTAATTACGTTCGAGTAAGTTTCTAGTTTTATAGTGTACGTGAATTTTTCGTAGATTGTGGAATAAGAAAAAAATTAATTTACAGCGAGAATAATCACATGATTATGGACTGCGGAGAAGGAACATACGATCAGTTGGTTCGACATTTCGGGGTTGACGAAGCTGACAAAATACTCGTTTCTACTAAAGCCATTTACATATCGCATTTACACGCCGATCATCACTTAGGCACTATCAAATTATTGCAAAAAAGAAAAAACGCTTTTAACAAATTGAATATTGATTTTGAGAAAGTACATTTACTCGCCCCTAAGCAAATGGGATATTGGTTATATTCATATAATATTCATTTCGAAAGAATACACGATACGTATACGCATATTTTTAATCAAGACTTAATGGTTAGTGGTTGAAATTTTGCCAAGTTGTTTGAAATTTACCAATTCTCATCGATTAATAAATTTTTAGAACGTAAATGAAGCTCTCAGGCCACAAATGAAATCGTTGTTAGATGCGTTGAACTTGAAAGAAATTAAAACCGTTAATGTAATTCACTGTCCGCATTCTTTCGGCATCTCCGTCGTCGATTCAAAAAACCAAAAAATCACTTATTCGGGTGATACGATGCCTTGTAAAAATTTAATTGAATTAGGTACGTATAGAAATACGTCATGATTTGTCTTTCATTTTAGAATAGAAATTTGTATATATATATGTCACGTAATAGGTAAAAATTCCGATTTATTAATACACGAAGCTACCTTCGAAGATGAATTAGCGAAAGAGGCGAAGATCAAAATGCATTCTACTTATTCCGAAGCCATTTCTGTTGGTAAAGACATGAATGCCAAATTCACGATTTTAACTCATTTCAGTCAAAGATACTATAAAATACCATTGATCGATGAATTCGGCGATAACGTTGGCGTGGCTTTTGATAATATGAGGGTATGTTATCATTATAATGAAGTACTAGGATGTTAGGATGTTTTGTTCATTTTTTATTTGATTTTTAGGTTCATTTTGGCGATCTTAGAAAGTTACCATTGTATAATCCATTGTTAAAGATTATGTTTAGTGATGAACAAGAACTATTGCAGGTCAAAGGGAAAAGAAGAAAAACCGATTTTTCGCGTCAAACTTTCACTGAAGAAAAAAGTTTCGCTTAATGATCTTGTCATGAGACAGAATTATTTAAATCATTGCTCTTTTTTCGTCGCATATGTAGTACGTGGAGTGTAATTAATGTTTAGACTGTGTACCTGTGTTTCATTTTGTTATCATTAAATAATTATTGGGTTTTTATATGATTTCGTAGAAATTTTCTGTATATCAAACTAGAGAAGCTACTTGAGTGGCATTCATTGATTAATGAAAGTAGCCTAGCAATGTCATCCTTTGAATGTAAAAAAAATCTATAATTTGATTCGACGAATTTATTATTTGCCTCTTACCCGGCTGGCTGAAGGAACTTGATGCACAGTCACCTTCGTGCGATAAGGTCTGGTATAGAGTAAAGAGCTTTGCAATTATTCGAAAACTGAATCACCAATAATGTGTTATATGGGTAGTTTGTAGATGAATTGCTTAAAAAATGTGTATTGTGGAGACGGCCTTATTGTGAAAATGAAGTACTATAAACGTTTTTTGAGCTAAAGGACAGAAAAATACTTCATAATGTACTTTCGTTTTACATAATATTAATTAATTATTAGCTTATAAATCATGATGAACAAAAATAATGCAATAACACGTAATATATTTTACCACATATTTTAGGTATTTTTGGAACCCCTGGATAAAGAAAAAAAAACTCAATTTTTTTCGAAGTTTGATTTTTTTTTTAAATTAGAATTAGTGATAACAAGTAAAAGTAATTGGTTGGAGTAGCCGTCCTTTTGGGTTTACAAAAGCTTTTAAGGGGAGATGGAATCCCAACCAACAGTCCATATGGTCGTTTCCTCGTTTTACTGTACTACGGGCATAGAAAAGATCAGCTGGAATAAAGGTGGCGTGAGTTATCCCTTGCGACTTCACAAACTAAGAATTATATTTTAAGGTCAATTTCGGAAAAGTAAACGATGGTGATATTCTAATAATGTTCTCAAAACATTTTCAGGCTCGAGTCTATCATGTAAGAAAAGGTTTGCTCATTTTCTGTTTCAAAGTGAGACTTCTTGCCAAAATATTGATTTATTAATTAAGTTGTTTAAAATCAATTAATTTTTTTTCTTTTTACTTTGCGAAATGACTAAAAATTTTCTTATATTCAGTAAATTCAATTTTTTTTCTCATTTTGATATTCCCTCCCCCTCCTCGAGTAAAGGCTTTCTCTAGATATAAGTTCAAAAACAAAAATTAACCTCCATATTCATTCTTGATATATCACGACGCAACAGGAGTGGAAATGTTATTTACAAATTTTTGCATTATGGCTCTCAGTGATACAGTCATTTACTTGACTTTTTTGCAACTAAGAATGGTAACTCGGGAAAAAATGGCTATGGGGGAAGTTTACAGAATTATATTTTCATTTACCACTTATTCGAGTTCAATAATTGGTGCTGTAATGAAAAATTAATACGAATCAAATCACAATTTTTCTAGTCAATGAACTATAAATTTATTACAATCAGAATGACATACAAATATAACAAAAGCTTTTAGAATACCCATTTAAAAATTTAAGCGATAATATAAAATACGCAGTCACGAAATTATTCCAAAAAAAATTACGATGAGTCTTAAATCTACGAACTATCTAATTAACAGCAAACATTTGTTCCAAATAAATTAGCAAAAAAATGATCTTCAACAAAAGAACATCACTTAAAGTAAAACACGAAGCGCTATTACAACTCGAATTTAATATCGCAATACTTCATGAAAAGCTATTTAAAATAACTAAATTTAAGAATTCAAAATTAGTCCGAAGAGAAAAATGTTTATTAATAAAATGTTAATAAAGAGTCTCTGTATTCACTACATTCACAATGAATTACCTACTTATAAAATTAACATTCAATATCACAGCAAAATTAAAAAAAAAAGGATGAAATGATACTTTCAGATATTAATGTCGGTATAGACAAAAAAAAAATGACAACGTTACATTGTTACTGCTTCTCCAGAAATAAAATAATATGGAATGTTGGTCAACATCGAATATTGTCACAAATTTATTGATAATAATTATACCACATTCTGATATGGGCGAGGAGGATATACGAATAAACGCATCAAGCACAACCTTTGAAAATGTAATTATTGATGTGGCGATATTTTTACACTTCGGACATTTATCTTTAAGTCAATTAGACCAATAAATAAGTAGCAATTAACCAGACGCGTATAAAAAAGGTTTGAATAAACCCTCGAAAAAAGTATACCACGCAGGACATAACTTTTTTGATCTTTATTGAGGAGGAGGCTGATAATTATAATTAGGATATTGCGACGGTTGCGCTTGCGGGGCTGGTTGTGGCTGAGGTCCGGGAGGCCGTTGATATTGCTGATAACCTGCGGGCGGTTGCCCCGGAACCGATGAATAGGACTGAGGACCGTATCCCTGTTGGGGATAATTTTGCGCCGGATATCCTGAGGAGGTTGACCTTGATTAGGAGCAGGATAGGAATGGGGAGGAGGGTGACCTTGCGATGGAGGTGTGGGACCGTATGCCGGTTGAGGTGGGCCTTGATTCGCTGGATTTGACTGATAAGAAGAAGTCGGAGGAGTGTTTGGATTTGGTTGAGATACTGGTGGATAATTGGGAGCGTTGTTGGCGGGATACGTTTGAGTAGATGCGGAAGGGGAGGCCGTGGTTTGAGAATAAGAAGTTTGCGGATTAACGTTGCCTTGAGAGGCGGCGCTAATCGGCGGATAGCTGTTTTGTTGGGTTGGATAGTTGGAAGGAGGATAGCCACCAGGGTATCCTGCGCCTGGAGCTCCTTGAGCGATGTTCTGTGAGCCGGGCCCGTACGACTGTCCGTATCCGGGACCGTAATTCGGCTGCTGAGCATTCGGCGGGTATCCAGGTCCGTTCGGGTATCCAGATTGTGACTGTACGGGTGGGCCGTAGTTAGGGGTTCCTGGAGAAACTGATGAAGGAGGTCCGTAACTGTTGGGTGCAGGTTGGTTGTACGGAGTCGGACCTTGGGATGGCGGGTAATTACCCGGAGTTGGTTGATAAGGTCCTCCTTGAACGCCTGCTGGAGGTTGTTGAGATGCTGAATTATAATTTGGCTGAGGCGGGACATGATTTGGTGCCGGACTGGGGTACTGATTGTTTCCGAAGTTTTGGTGAGGTCCTTGTTGAGGATATCCGGGCATATTGGGTCTATACTGTTGTGGTCCTGGGTTCCCAGGAGGTCCTGAAAACATACAACAGATTAACTATCATCAACTGAATTCACTTAGGTAATTTGTTTAAAAGTTAAACTCACGTTGCGGATTAATAGGTTGAGACTGGCCTCTATAGACGGTCGATTGAGGAGGGAAATTATTCGGTGGCGGGGCCTGTGGATTTGGAATTTCATTCGACGGCGGAACTCCACCTTGCGTCGGTGGAGCATTGGCATTGTGCATCCCATGTTGAACTGGAGGAACAAGTACACCTGGCGGAGGCTACGCGAAATAATTTTAAACAATTACATTCAAACTAAAATGTTCACTTCATTCAAAATTAACACTTACCGGTAATAAATTTTGAGTGTTTTGATTCGGATCCGCTACCGAAGCCAAGTATACTAAATTTCGATGTAAAATTTGCTGATATCTGTCAAATAAGAGGAGTATTTTCATTACTATTACAAAGTACTGCTTCATTATAAGTTCAAAATACTTACTGCACGCATTCTTGAGCCTTTCCTTTATTTTGATACTCTTGTATGGTTAGGATGAGTTGACTGTTCTCATTCAACATCTAAAAGAGAAGCGAGTGAGTTGAAAATGTTTATGGATTAACAATTGCCAAAATATGTTTTAAAGACATCGAATTAGCCGTATCAAATTTTCATTCAACTTACGTTTTGAATTTGAGCCTGATTTGGAGGAGGCCTGCCTCTTTGAGCGAAAGTGACGGACATTCTTGCGATAATTTAATTCACACTTTATTTATATGTTCATGAAAGTATACCACTTGTAACTTAATGCCAATTTGCCGATAAATAAATTATACTTTTCTAATTCTCCATAAGCATAAATAATAAGTTTTCTTTTGAAGAATCCTTGTTCCGTGCGGACTCCAGAGTCTACGATTAGCGTTGTTCCAATACAAACCCGATACCCAGAATATCGAATTATCGATATATCACCGATTTAAAGGCATTGCTGCTTTGATAATGGATACCGATATATCGATATAGTATTCTCTATCTTCCGGAAAAATATATATTTTTTTTAATATAGAAATCAAAATTCCTGAATAAAAACCATTTTTTATAGCAAATAATTGAATTTGTAAATCAAAAAATTTATTTCAAAGACATTATGTTCATTTAATGTGTAAAAAATTTCAAATAAATAATTTTAAAAAATTTGCTCAGAACTAGGAATATATTATTGTTATTTTGCCAGTACACACGACAAATTCACGAAAAGCTGGAAAAACAAAAACTTCCAGGACCTATGCACAGCACAAAATACTCAAAGTCAAAATTTATTAATATTTTATTAAATTATTAAACATATTTTTATTCATTAAATTTAAATTGATGTATCATTGAGAAAAAATGTTTTGTTTCTTATCAAACAAAACAATCGAGAATCGACCAAAATTTCAGTCGAATCAAAATTCAAAAATTAACTACGCATACCAGGCAAATTTTCAGGTACTTTAGATTTTCATTTCCCCTTGTTGGGGGTTGGGGGTAGTTGAAATGAGGGGAAAAGCTTGGAGCTGGGGAAATCTTACGCAAATTGAAACGTAAATCTGAGAAAATTTTGAAAAATTTGTTTTCAAAATGACCTAAATGAGAAATTTGAAAATACTTTGCGTAACACGATTACGTTTGAAGAAATTTTCAAACGTTTAGCGACAAGAACGTTAAATCACTTCACTAATTTCAGGTAATATATTCTAAAAAAAAATCATAAAATGAAAACAATATTTTTATTAATTCATTTCATTTGTTTAATTTTTAGATGGCCTAATGTCATTGATTTTACCTGACCAGAGGGCAGGTTATAAGCTAATTCCGCAATCAAATAGCGAAGATTCCGAACTCTCTGAGGAAGAACTCGATAACTTGTACAAAGATGGATTTCAAATTATCACCAAAAAACACGTTAATCTGGAAAATCGTCGAAAACGTAAATGAAAAACATTTGTATGCTCATAAAATAACGCAATGTGACCGGTTAATTGTACCATTTCAGATATCCATTCTGTGAATCAAAAGGCTACTAAAATGTCCTCCGAAAATTTCGATTTAAAAGCTGAAAAAATATTTCCAACTAACAGGGAGCACGTAACCTACGAATTAACCACCATGTCCTTAGAGAGGAAAATTTGTCTAATTTTATCCATTCTGCTGTGTTTCTTCACAATAGCAGGATTTATAATGCTTCCTTGCGAATGTAGTAATTGCTCATGCTCCGAAGTTTTGGAGGAAAA
Source organism: Phenacoccus solenopsis (assembly GCA_009761765.1). Taxonomy (NCBI): domain Eukaryota; kingdom Metazoa; phylum Arthropoda; class Insecta; order Hemiptera; family Pseudococcidae; genus Phenacoccus; species Phenacoccus solenopsis. The sequence continues at coordinate 27,583,581 of CM019755.1, read as the reverse complement.
TCGACACATGTGGCTTAATGTGTTTTCAAGCATTGGTAAATGATTTCATTCGCGAATGGATCTATGACAATTCAGTATTATATAATCATAGATTATTTTTATTCACAGAAATCAAAGGCGCAATTAATTTGATTGAAAATATGTTTGGAAATCACTACGATCTATTATTTATGGCATGTGGCTCTATGTTCGCGGATTCTCCGATTTTTAGGAGTGATTTGATTTCACCCAGTGGTGGAGATATAATAGTATTAAATGGTTTAAGTGGTAAACAAATATGGCGTAAACATTTCAACAATATGCCTATAGAAGCTGACTGTTCACTAATTTATAATAAAAATAATAGCAATAATGAATGCATAATGGTTGGTCACGGAAATTACATAGCCCTTATTTCTTCCAATGAAGGTGATTTTTTTTAAATTTTGATTATTAATTTACAGAAGTGAATTTTATGTAATAAAGTAATAATTTATTCGCAGGAAAATTAATTTGGAATTTTGCTGGAACTACTGGGAAGCGTAATCGCACTTATTATCAATTCCCCATCATTTTACCTGATTTGGATGGAGACGAGGTTCGCGAAATAGCTACTATAAAGGACTCCAATAGAATAGTATTACTTTCCGGTTTATCTGGATCAAGTTTACTGAATAACTTGACTAACCAAGATTGTACAGAAATAACACAATTGAAATATATCGAAAAACTGTCTCTCAGTTACTTATGTAAATTGAAAAACGATACTAGTAAGTTTCGAAATTTATTTACTGATATGATATAATTTTATTGATAAATTAATGGAAGATATTTGCAGATAAATTGGTCACTGTTGCTTTGAAGCATTATTTAAATATTTTACCAACGACCAAGAAAAACGTACGTGTTCCTCAGCACAAATCTCACCCCTCCCAAGAAAATTTTGTCAATGGTCATCGCATAGAAGTGAATAACGAAGGAATGTTTTGCCCCAATAACTGCACTTCTGAGATAAATATTTTCGATGAAAACAACAAAACTATCTGGAGCAGCGAATTATTAGACTCTTTTGTTATGAAACCTAATATATTTTCTTTGAATGATTCCGGCCTGTATGGATTCATATTTAAAATTTGGGAACATGAACACGAAGTAATAAGTACTTAACATCTACGGTTTTATTCTCTTATATGACTATTAACAAACAATTTATCATTTTAGAAAAATGATCCCAAAAAATTGAAGATTCTACAACACCGTTCTAAATTCACAGTTGGTTATATTCACGAACGTACTATAGCACTGGTGTTCAATTCGACGTTTAATGAATCGTTGCAAATTATCAATATGAGTTCAAATGCTATTTTGCAATTATGTGATTCACATAAAATTTTACAACCCGATCCTAGATTCCAAGAAGATTCAAGTAATTAAATTTCATTTTATATAGCTTTTATATTTAAGTGATAATTTATTTTTCTAATTTCGAATCATTATTTACAGCTTTAATTTTTGATTTAAATAAAAATGGTTCCTATAAACTAGTCACTTATTATTCGACGTTCGAGGAAATAAAATGGACAGAAAATGATTATCATAATGTTTTCTACAGCAAGAATCCTTACATACTGAAATCATACATTAAAATGTACGATTTAAATAAAGAAATTCTCAAGAAGCTCTTCGACGTCGTGTTATAATTTAATTTTAATTTTTGTATATCTTTTATTTTAATGTTGAATAAAGTTGAAATAGAAAGCTGATTAAGAATTTAGTTACCAATTTATTTATTCGCTGTTCACTTTTCGCTTTCAGTGCCATAATATAAAGCTAATTATATATGTACTATTTCAATTTATTATCAGTTTACATATTTCATTATTTTTTATAATTTCAATTATTATACAAACTATAAAATAATTTATGTATTTTTTTCAAACTCATTTACATTGGATAAAAAATTAACAAATATAACAAAAATAAATTAACTAACAAACTCAACAATATTTTTTTCTTTTAAAAGTGAATTAAAATTATTGTCATTTTGAAAATTACGAAGAACCTCTTCTACTTTTTTGAGATCAAATTTCAAATGATTCGAGCCAATTATCCATCCGCCATATACCCGGTGTGGCTGCTTTGTTTCAAGCGATTGCTTCCTACTTTTCAAAATGAATTTCAGAAATTTATAGAAATCGTTAAAATCCATTCCAAAACAAGATTTAAGAATCAACTGACAATGTTGGTGCCAGTTATCCATCGAATCTTTGAAACACGATATTTCTTTCATAACATCATCAAGCTGAAGTTTCATAGAGATCCACATTTTATCGATATTACAACCGTTGATCCAATTGTGGTTGATTGAAATTGTGTCCATCTAGAAGCGAAAATTTTCGTATTGCAAATGAAGAGCGAATACAGGAGTGAATTTCTCGTTGATAAGAGGAAATGTAAGAGATAAATATTCACCATATTCCATACTTGATGATGCCAACCAGAAGGTACAAATAGGGCATCACCAGGTTTTTGGGTAACTAATAGATATTTAACTTGGAAATTATCACAGTCTTTATCACAAATATCATAAGGTAATTCTCCGAATTTATTTTTCAATTTATGTTCTTCTCCCGGTGGTAACAAGATCCATTTCTTTTCACCACAAATATTAACAGACCAGCTATATGAAGTGAAGACATCAGCATGAAATGGGGTCCTGCAAAATGAAATTTTCAACAGTGAAAATATAATTTTTTCAGTTTAATTACAATCACAGTTAGTTACCAAGATCCTTTAGGTCCCATATACACAAATCTATAATCATCATTTAATTCTGAGTGAGCAGTGAAAAATTCATTTAACCAATCACTGCTGAATTCCGGCGGAACTGTGTAGATATTTTCATTTGGAAAATCTCGAGTGAAATGCCAATCCTAAAAATATCAGATGCACGTTTCTATCACTATGACAACATAATTAAACAACGCAAAAATACTTTGTGCTTGAAAATTTGTGACATTTTTCGAAATTGTGCGAAGTAAGCAAATTATTATTTTTTAAATTATTTTTAATTTATTTTAATGGTATTATTACCTCTACTTACTCATTCCAAAGACAGACCTGATTTAAAGATGATTTATTGTAATTCAAAATTGTGTAATAAACATTACCCATACTATATCATCAAAACTAGAATCATTTCAATAAAAATCTAAATATAATATTTCTACTAACTTTCAAATATAAACAAGGTTCTGTATCCGATGGATAGTTTTTTCCTATGAAATTTTTCCAATACTCAGCGTATTCCGAAAACGTCATGAAATTCTTACATTGCGAGTTAAAGTATTTTTGATTGCAGTTAGCAACAGGAACATTAGCATTTCCTGAAATAAAAACAAATTTTAACATTTTATCCGAAAAATGAAAACGTAAAGAATATCAAGTACACAAAACTTCTCCTTTTTTAGGAACAGATAACGTACCATATTTCAAGTTTAAATAATTTATGTTCGGTTTATTGTCAATAACCCATGAAAAGGCACATTTCCATTCTTTCGTAGCATTAGGTATTATGCATGGTGTGTTTGTCAAGAGGAATTTTTCAAGAAATTCTTCGTAGGAACCAATAAAGTAATGAATATTATTGTTGGTGAAATCATAGCTTCGCGAGAGCAATCAACTTTTTCACCAATTTCGATTAATTTAGATTCAAGCAACATTTACTCTAATGAATTATAAAAAATATTTTCATAATAAAATTAAAAATAAATGAGCTTTTAAATTTTACTTAGAACGAGTGAGTAGAATCAGCTGAATTTCTTAGAATCTTTTATGTAGCTGAAAAATTATTAAGGAACATTTTTCATCGCTTTTCATTAATTTTGAGGCACGTTTAAAAAAAGTAATTCCGAAAAAATGTAACAGAATTACGAATTTATTATAATTATTCCAAAATGAAATATTCACATTCTGTTCACATTCGCAGTCGCAAGAGAATTTGATAAGAAAAACGATAATATTTATGGAGTTCGGAATTATAGGTTCTAAGTACTTCCTTTCGGAGTAAATTTCAAAGTTGGGTGAAGAAGGGGAGAGCGCGGAAAGTATTAGTATTTACTTGTCAAATCGTGTAATAATAATGTGAATTAAAAATTAAGTTGAAAAGTGGTTGAAATATCATGAACCACTATAATTACGTTTTTCCTGAACTTCTTGTGCGTTGAATAATTATTTTAATGATTGAATTATTTCATAAAATTATATAAAAACACAGAAATTGGAATGAAAAAATTTAGAATTTTCACAACAAGCGGTAATTACCAAATTTACAATAATTTTGTCGAAAATAGAAGTTTGGATATGAGAGTATGCAACAGGCAATATTGTTCAACATAATGCAGTGGAGAGGAATGGCGGGGAATTATTCGTCCTGATAATGAAAAACGAAAACAGGCGCTGATTAAAACAATTTCTAATTATAGTTCTATTAAAATTCTGCTAATTAACAGTAACAATGTCCAATTTCAAGTTTGTTCATACCAGAACGTAATTTTTAACCGCGTCAGTCTAAAATGCTCATTTCAAACCAACGTTCTAACATTTCGTGAAAATTTCATATCATTCATCATTGACCACTCAACCTTTGAAAATGCGCCATTACAGTGTTTACGACATGGACATCGAGTCTCACACCAGAGTTTCAAATTACGAAGAAACCGTTCAACAGTTAGACGTCTACTACGGTATTGTAAAAAGGCAATTATTACGTTACCAACATCCCATCACCGGCATTTTCCCATCACTTTCTACCGACACCAAAGTTGCCAGCGTTCGCGATAGTATTTATTGCGCAGCGGCCATTTGGAGCTTATTTCAAGCCTACCGTCGAATAGACGATGACCGTGGTAAATCATACGAACTCGGCCAATCCGCTGTCAAATGTATGCGCGGTATCTTAGAATGTTGGATTCGCCAAGCAGCTCGTATTGAACTTTTTAAAATGAAACAATGCTCCGATTACGCGCTACATAGTAAATTTCATTTGGCCACTGGAACTGAGATTTTCAACGACGGAGAATATTCGCATTTACAAATCGACGTAGTGTCTCTATACTTGATATTTTTGGTTCAAATGATCGCCTCTGGGTTACAAATAATTTACACTCAAGATGAAGTGTCCTTCGTTCAGACATTGGTTTATTACGTCGAACGAGCTTACCGAACTCCGGATTTCGGTATGTGGGAGCGCGGTAGTAAATACAACGATAATACCCCGGAAATCCACGCCAGTTCTATTGGCATGGCGAAAAGCGCTCTGGAAGCGATTAACGGGTGTAATTTATTCGGCGAAAAAGGAGCAGCTTGGAGTGTCGTATATGTGGACATCGACGCTCATAATCGTAACCGTAGTATTTTCGAGACACTGTTGCCTCGGGGATCGTGTTCGAAAGACGTAGACGTATCGTTACTCCCGACCATATCTTTTCCAGCTTTTGCTACACAAGAAAAAGTACTCTGCGAAGGTACCATATCGAATATTGTACGTAAACTAAAAGGACGTTATGGATTTCGTCGTTTCCCCAGAGATGGTTATAGAACCGTGCTCGAAGATCCTAATCGAAGATTTTATAATGTCGGAGAAACCAAAGAATTCGAGAATATCGAAAACGAATGGCCTCTATTTCATATATTCATGATCATCGATGGCGTTTTCAGAAACAACGACGAGCAAGTGGAAACCTATAGGCAGCTGTTGCAAGATGTCATGAAATACGATAAAAATGGTGACCCAGTTGTACCTATGTACTACTACGTGCCCAAGGAATCGGTGGAATACGAGAAAGCCGAATATGGTAGCCAAATTAGAGTACCCTCGGCGGAAGGATCGGGCGAAAATCAATCTCTATTTTTGTGGAATCAGGCGATGTACATAATAGCCCAATTGCTGATTGCCGGACTGTTACACGTTAACGAATTAGACCCCATTCGAAGGTTCTTGCCTTCGTACAGTAAACCGCGTAAAACGGCCAGGTATTCAGCTTTTCAAGGCGCAGCTACAGATTTAGTCGTGCAAGTCGTACTCATCGCCGAATCGATGCGTTTGCAAGCTATGATGGGCACTTATGGCATCCAAACGCAAACACCTCACGAAGTGGAACCCGTTCAGATATGGTCGTCTAAGCAACTCGAACAAGTTTACAAATACTTGGGAGTGAATAAAAAATTAAAACTTACCGGTAGACCTATGCGTCCTGTTGGCTCGCTAGGCACTAGTAAAATATACAGGGTTTGTGGTATGACCGTACTTTGTTATCCGTTGATTTTTGAAATTTCGCAATTCTATCTTTACAGAGATATGGCGCTGCTCATTGACGATATTAAAACGGAGATTCAGTTCGTTTGCAGATATTGGAGGTTATCAGGTAGACCTACGGTTTGCCTAGTCATTCGAGAGGAGCACATGAGAGATGCTCAGTTTAATAAAATGGTCGATTTATTAGCTATGTTTAAAAAAGGCCATTGCGACAGCGTTAAAGTACGTATAGGTAGGTTACAAAATTTACTCTCTTCTTCGTGTATCGAGCATCTAGATTTTATGAAAATGACCGACAAATCGGAATTACAAATTCAACACTTTCAACAATTAGTACACGACTACATTGGTTACCAAAGTCTAACGGATGTACCGAAAGCCATGTGTTATTCCGAGCAGCCCCTCGATGTATCTCAATTTCACGAAAAAGAAACCTACGAAGTCCTAGATGCCATTCGTAATAGCTCCGGAATTTACACGAAAGCCAACTTTTCGGTATAATCCTCCAAAGAGAAGGGGCTCACTACGAATTCAACGGACAAACGGTAGAAGAGCATTTACAAAACCTGTACTTTCTAGCCGGCTCGTTACAATACTGGATCGCCGTACGTTACTGCAGCAGTTTACTGCATCACACTGTGGACAGCATTAGCCCTTTTATAACTAGCGTTTTAGTCAGCGGTAGGCAACTCACAGTTGGGGTAATCGGACACAAAGAAACGGTTTTCGATAAGCCGATGACTCCGGCCGAAATTCATTCAGTTATGTACTCTACCATACAAATGTACAACGTTACCCACGCGGTTTTACAACAAGAAATTATCCTCTATTGTGGCCGATTAGTTTCAACCCATTCTCATATGTTCAAAGGTATTCTAAAAATACGCGTAGGTTGGGTTCTAGAAGCGATGCGACAATACTTAATCATGCTCAATAGACCGGGCGAGGAACTCGAAAATCTAAGCCCATCGGAAATCAGGCAACTCTTATTCAAAGTTTTATCAGTCAGAGAATGGGCCCCGGAAGAAAATATAACTCCTCTGCAACGTCGTAAATTAGAAGGTTGTTGGTGTCGTGTACCAATTCATTTCTACAAACAAGTATGGGATGTCATGATCCGTACACCTAAAGGAATATGGATTCAAGGGTGCATGTTCCCCCATCAATCGGCGTTAATTAATATGACCCGGTCTGAGTTAAATTTCGCATTATTAATCGAAGAAACGCTTACTCACATCAAAGAACCAGAATATCGACAAATTATCGTCGAATTGTTGTGCATAGTTTCGACCATATTACTTAGAAATCCCGAGTTGGTATTTCAAGAACCCTTGGACTTGGATCAGTTGGTTCGCGAAGCTTTTCAAATGTTTTGTAAAGATAATGGCGAGAGTTTGGATCAAGATATCAATGTTTTTATAGCCAAGAAACAATCCATCACTACGAGCTATTTAGCTAGAGCTGTCGTCAATAGTGTTTTAAAAGCGAGTAAATTAGAAACGTCTTTGTTGGAAGAGAAAAAGGCTGATGATGATTATTGTAACATTTCTTGAGTTTTTTTTTGGTGTTGTTGTTTTCTCTGTTAGAATTTTAGTCCGTTTATGTACTTATTACTAGTCAGGAATTTTATGTGCCTTACTTTCAGTAATTTTAACTGCAATAAATACTTTCATTTTTTTCTCTATTGGTTTGTTATTTATTTATCAGCTTTTATGTGAGTTTAGAATCTCAATGATAGATCAAGGAAATCCTACATTTACTTTTATACTTGTCGAGCTGTAGTACTCGCTTATTCGGGCGACGAACCATATTTAAATAACAACAACGAAAGAAAAAAAAATGTTTTTTAAAATTGATAAGCTGATTTGGTATGTTTGAAAATTTTCTGAAATATGGAGCATTATTCAGGGAGGTCACACCGTTCGTTTCTTTCATTCTCAAACATCCAAGTGTAACAATCCGCAAACTCCCATATAGTATAATCATCAACATTTGTGAAATATAGGTCTGTACCTACCGTGTCATTTCAAAGAAGGCAGATCAAATCCAAGAGGGGGCTTCGACTTATTTTCTTATTGGTTGGCACTTTGGTATTGGATACAAAATTTTAATAAGGGGTTTAAAATTTTTTAGATGGGCACAGTCCGTCCGCTCCCCTTTGACTAGGGGCCTGATGCAATAAAACCAAAATTAAATTTATTGTCTACTTGGAGATAGAATTTTAGTAAAAATTATTATCATAAAAATCACTTCGAAATCCCTACAAATTGATAACATTTTATAACTTGGCAGAAATTTTTATGCTCCATACGCGCATTTCTTCATAGAATTTAAGGAAAATTTGAAGTATAAACTCCTTACTATTAATTTAAATAACTTATTTATTTTTGATTACACTAATATTTTTTGAAAAATATGTTAATGAAAAATCACTTACAAAGAGGCTATGATTCATTACCAATAATTAATTTATAATTTGAAGTTTTGAATTTTTTTTCTTTACATTAAACGTAGGTATTGATCATTTTTTCAGATTTGGAAAAGAAAAAATTGGAATAATGAAAAATAACTAATGAATGATTCATCACCTATAAATTACCTTCATGTAAATTAAAGTTTTTTTTTTTTTTTTTTTTTTTTATAAATAATTAAAAATAATTATTAATAAATTTTTCAAATTAAAAAAAAAAAAAAAACTTGAAATCTAATTGCTTTTAATATTTTTTCCATTAATCAAGTTCTCAGAGAAAAAAATGTTATTTTTTCCCTCAAAGCACTCCAAGATGATGAACAGACAATAACCCAGTTTTTCCTCTTCCCCAAACAGTCTCCCCTCCTTTCCCTGATCTAACTTAACTCTTCCGTGCCTCTGGCCTTTGTAGCAGTACATGACACGTAAATGGAGATAATGGAAATGGAATTTTTTCTAATTCGAAAGATTCATTCGCAGATTTTGATTTTATATCACCTCCTTCAATTAGCGGTATTCGCATTACTAAAAAATGTACGATATACCTAGCAATAAAGTTATTTACTGGTTACCGTGTTATCTTCAGTTCTGATGAGGAATACATTCCCTCTAGTTACTTAAAGACATTATAAAACGCCTGAAAAAAGTGGCATGGCTGATTAAGTTTTTTTTTTTTTTTTTTTTTTTTGAATTCAATTATTATTAATATTAATTATTTGTAGATTTAGAATCTTGATGATGGATCGAGGAAATCCTACGTTTACTTTTACATCCGATAGTGAAGAAAGTGATTCGAGTTCTTCATCTGAAAAAGAAAGAAAAAGTATGTCTACGAGATTTGAGTTCTCAACGGAATCACCGTGAAAAATTATGTAGTAACGTAATACTGTAAAAATGAAATATTTTTTCACTCTTTGATATAGGAGCATTTTTGGAAAAGCAAATTCTAACAGAGAATGTGAAACCTTCAGAAATAATAATAGCAGAGAACGATTTAGAAGCGTTGGTAAGCAAGTGCCCTTCATTGACTCATAAAAAAAATTTACTCTTTCGCTCATTACTTTTCGCCAGTGATGGAAAACTGAAAAAATATTAGTTTCAGTTTCAGTTTTTAATTTTTTTAGTTTTAGTTTTTAGTTTTCATCAAAAATGACGTAAAAGTTTCATTTTCAGTTTTCAGTTTCCATCACTGCTATTTGAGCAGCATTAAACAGCAATAATGCACAAAATCAAAAAGCGATAGGGAAAGGTTTTTCAAAAAACTGAAACTGATTAAAATTACGTTTCAGTTTCAGCTCATAATTTTTTAGATTCAGTTTAGGTTTTAAATTTTCATCAAAAATGATATAAACGTTTCAATTTTAGTTTTAGTTTTCAGTTTCCATCACTGCTGCTTTTCGCTATGAAAACCCTCGACCATATTATATTGTACGGTCGAAGTATAAAACCATGTTAGGTATCAACATTTATCACATTTTTTTTTTTTTCCATAGAACAAAATTTGACGCTTTAGTGCATGAGATTTAATGGGTCACACGGTGTATACATATACATATATGTTTTTTTGCAGATAAAAAGGATTGAAATAATAACAATTTTAAATAACTCGAACTTGAAATCTCCAGTATTTGATGAAAACACGCGATCAAAAATTCATCTCTTTCTTACAACTCGAACTCAAGACACTTTATTCACTTTCTCTTTAGAGGATAGAATATGCGCTGATTTTGTAATTTCAAAAAATGCCAAGAATCCGATGTATTTCATTAAACTTCTGCCATACAGTGAAGATGATAAAATCTCTGTGGAATTTTTGAAGTCAATTATTTTTGGTAATCTGGACCCAAACGTGAACGAAACGATCATAATGATTCTTAAAATGGTGTATCTTTGCTCATTTTACAACATGAACTCTCTCCCATATAGTATGCAATATTTTTTATTTCAATTCAAAAATATGAATTGATTTTAATATGTAAGTGATTTACAGAAAGATGCGTCGATTCTTTTTTTGTTAGAAAGTGCGGAGTGTATGTCTCATATGTCGATAAGGCGGTGCTTCGGAAAATAAGTTGGTGAATGTGAAAAAGTTGTTTTTTTAGTAAAAAAATGAAAAAATTGTAAAAATAAATGCTAAATGCCTTCAAACAAAGTCTCTAAAACAATATATTATAATTTCAAATTATTTCGTTGCGTTATTTTTGAGAAAAACACTGCCAATGAAAATAGGATATAATTTTCATTAGCAGTGTTTTTCTCAAAAATAACGCAACGAAATGATTTGAAATCATAATATATTGTTTTAGAGACTTTGTTTGAGGGCATTTAGCATTTATTTTTTCAATTTTTTCATTTCTTTATTTTAAAATCAACTTTTTCGAAATTACCTACTTATTTTCCGAAGCTCCACCATAAGGATGAACAATAATTATTCAGAAATGAACAGGTACCAAACATTTCAGCTAGCAAACTATAACGTCCAATCGTTAAAATTTTCTCGATTTTTACCTGTCAAGAAATTATAAATTGAAATAAAGTTAAAATTGAGTTAATTTCTCATTTTGAAATTTTTTATATCTTTGAGAGATCGCACTTGGCTATTATTATCGTCTTTGATTGATTTTCTACGTGACTGCAGTAACACTTGAAAAAAAATTCTACCTGGCTACAGTAGCACTTGAAAAAAAAAATCGGCACATTTTAGTAGGTACCTATTTCTTGAGAAATTCATTATTCACCAATAACAGGAATAAAACGACGAATGACGAAAAATATCGAAGATTTTCTATTGCAACTCAGTGAAGATTTTTACAGAAATTTTGGTATCAGCGAGATTTATCTACCTGCGTTGAGTTTTTTCAGTCAAGCTCAAATCAATGAAATTATTCGAACTGCTGATTTAATTAGTTCATTAGAAGGTGAGTGAATAATTTTATGAATTAAATTGAAATTAAAATCTTATTTTTAAATTATACAAGAATTAAATTTATCATTTAAAATTACATGTATTCATATCATAATCTTTCACAGGTATAGTATTGCGTTGGTGTCACCTCATTACTGAAGCCATTCGAGATAATGAAATCGATTTCAACGTGGTAAAAGATTTCGATATTTCCACTTTACTGAATTTTTGGAATTACAGATGTAAGGAATAGATAATTAATCTAACCCTAACTTAGCCATTCAAATTAATATTATTTTCAATGAACACAGTGCATAATTTGAGCCAGATTTCTAAATTTTTGAAGAACGAGCAGTCAGTAAAATTGCACGAAATTCTTCAAGAACACAATAACGTCCATTTAAAATTTTTATTTCAATTGCAAGTAGAATTAGATGTTGGTTCCTCCATATCTTAACTTCGATTAGTGAACTTCTTTCGAAAAATTTCAAAATATCTCATCTCATTTACAGAACGAAATTAACAAATGTAGATCAGTTATCCACTATTTAGAATATTTAAAACAAATCCACGAAAAACTCAATTCTTCGCAGATCGTAGATGTACCAGCGGTGTTGCCTGAAGTGTTTCAGAGAGTGAATATGATTATAACTCGGTCTTCCTATTTCGAAAAACAGTTACTGAATTTTAACCATATTTGTTTTCGGTTTATGAAATCTTACTGTGGAAAAATTAATGGAATTCCATTTCGCAGGGAAAATACAAATCTTCTATTAACAAGCGTGAGCAAACAAATCATCAATGTGTGCCGGAAGAAAATTAACATTGAAGATATTTTAGGAGGTGAAACTACAGAATCGATGAAAAATATTATACAATGTGTGAAAATCTGTTATGTTTATATTCAGCTGTTGAAACATGTAAGTTAATTCTTCGAAATATACCTTGGTATGTTTTTAGTAACTTATTTTGAGCATTTTGTGTTTCATAATGTAATTTTCAAATAGGTACTAGGTATACTTATCGTTGCAGGACACTTTACCAAGTTCGATGGAAAATGAAAACTTGCCACCAATTACTTGTATAGAAATATTTATGCAGAGATGCAACGATCTCCTTGAACTTTGTAGTACAATAAATATATTTTTTTGGTTAGTATAATATATAAATTATATAATTTAAATTTATTACTTATACTATTTATTAAGTATAGGTAATGGAGTGCTGATATCAATTTTTATTTTACACATTCTGCAGTTCGCAGAATAATGGTCGTCGTATCCATTTAACAATCGAACAACATATTGGAGTGGAAGAAAATTTAAAACTTATCCACCATCAGTTCTTATCTAACCTTAGCCAACTTAAACAAATAGAAGATAAAATTCTTTACGTTCAGTGCACGAATTGGTGTACAGAGCAAAAATGTGATGAATTTATAATTATTATAATTTTTATTTACTTTACTTTTCAATCTTGAAATTCATTAATAATGAAAAACAAACTATTAATATTCTTCAAGTTTCCAAAATCGAATGCAAGAAATAGAAAGCAAAATAGAAAAATTTGCTGATACCGCGTTTGCTTACCTTACAACAGTTGAAGATGAGTTGAATGTTTTAAGAATCACTTATCATTATTCTAAACTAAAATCATTGAAGACTTTTTTTATGCAAAAAAACGATAAAGTAAATAGGTTTTCATAATATACTTTGTTTTCTAATCAATGAGTTTATAAATATTGTTATGAGAGTTGAATGAAATTATCATTTGATTTGCTTCAGTTAATGAATGAACTATTAAAAGAAACCGGAGAAATAAATGAACACACATTTTCCCATGTTATAAAATCGTTGATTGGAAGTGGTCAAGACTTGAGCTTAGCTACATCGATATTTTTGAAAAAACGAAGAATACAATTTTTATTAAAGGTTTTTAATTTAAGAAAAATATTTCATCAACTCGATATTTTATCACAATAATCATCTTATCAATTGAATTTTTTGTTTTTGCGTAATAAGCTCATCAACGACAGTAGCTGGTTGGCTCCCTGTGAACTTTTTAATGAAGTAAAACTAGATTTCGATGAATGCGTTGAAAATGAAAACCAATTCCTGATTGAGAAATATAAACAGTGGCTCGAAGGATTAGATGCCATTATCTTACATAAATTGAAAAGACCTTTAGTGACGAAATGTTTTTATAAATCCGGTTTACTAGAAGTGAATATCGACAGGTGAAAAAAATTTAAAAATAAAATCATTAATAGCAAATGAATCGCCATTACTCTCAATCTCGTGTAATTTAACATCTTAGGAAGCTTTTAAAAACCATCAAGGAATCTCGAGCATGGATTCAAATTGGTTTTCGATTACCACCATTTTTGGATAAAATATTGAATACGTTGGTTCGAATATTAATTTTATACGGAAATGTTGAAGAATTGGTGTTGAATTATAATAGAATAATTTCTGGTGAGTACTTTGAGCAAAGTTACCAATAAGTTACTGCTCTCTGAAAAAATAAACAAAAATTGGAGTAGTGTAATTCGCTCAATAACGATCGCTGCGATCCACTACACGCCAATCTTATTACCTCTGATTGGTTATTTTGAATTCTCCGCGAGATATGGTTGAACTGATCATTGGTTGTTATTTCAGCCACCAATCAGAGATGTATGTTGTAGACGAACCTAGCTAACATTGCTGAACTAATTACACTGCTCTCATGGGAGCGCAGTAACATTAATATTCTACATAACTTGAACAACGAGTGTCATAATGTTGCTCAGTAAATTAAAACACGAGAAGGGCCATTTAAGAATTAATTTTAAAAACAAGTCAATGGGGAACAGCATCACAAAATAACATACTATGCGTAAAGATAACCACTGGGGCTTCCAACATACCAATAAACAATTTTCTCGCCCAGTCTCTTCAGGGATTGACCTACAGCAGAAATAGCTCAAAAAGTTAACTACACTCATCACGTACATCAAATGGAACTTTTAGTTTTTATGGGGCTATTTTCCGAATATAACCAAAAAGTTTCAATTTGGGGAGAAAAAAGATGAGGTAGTTTAATAGGAAATGCTACTTGAATTTTATAAAATGTATAAATGAAAGAATATTTTATATCATTAATAATAATAATAAAATGATGTTTAAATTTAATTCCTTAAAAAAGTCTAGGTTTAAGGTTCATCTACTAGACTAATAATAGTTTTACCACAAAACATTTTCATTATACTGTTTTTTTTTTTTTTTTATTAATATTTGTTAATCAACAAACTTTCCTGATTATTGATCATTTTTATAGGTCTTAGTGAGGGCGAATACATTTTATTTTCAGAACTTATCAACGTGTGCTCAGAAACTATAAGCCCTACTTCATACACACTGCAATGGGATTTTGACCAACATAACGATACAGTTTTAAATTATTTGAAACATGTTAAATTTGTAAGCTACAATATTACTCCTTTGTTACTCGTTAAATTTCAAAATTGCCGAATTAACACGCGCATAACCGTATTGTTATAGGTAGAAAACCTGGTAAATAAGTACAAACACCACAACAAGCAAATAATTGAAATATGTAAAATAATTTGTTCGCTTAATTTTGTACATATTGTTCAGAGTGACATCAAAAAGCTTAAAGACGAAGTTTATGCAAACAGGTAAAAAATGATAATTCTCATTTGTTGGCAAATCATACAGATTTTTTTCAAATATCTGTAATAATTCATTTGTGGTATTTGTTTTTCATTTTAGGTTGATTTATTTAAAAAAATTAATAAATTATTATAACATCATAACATCTTCGATTCAAACAATTTTCAGCAGTTTTGGTTATCACATTCATAAAGTAGGTAAAACAAACAACTATACCTAATTAATATACATTACCATCACAACACAACATCACGATTGAAAAAAATTAAAATTTCTTTCGAAAATTATAGATGAAAGATGTATGGAATTTATACATCGAGAAAATGGACATGATGCTAGAGTCGGCTTTGTTATGCTGCACTAAGAATTCGTTAAAAATTTTATTGCACAATTGTTGCTCAACATCATCTGATTCGGAAAACGATTCATTAATCAAGATTATCATAAAAGCCAAAATAGAAAACGGGAAAGTAAGATTTTTTTTTTTTAAATCATTTTTACCCAAATAGATTACCTAGATTTGAAAATATAAAGAAGTCGTTTTTTTCAGATTCAATTTGAGCCCGATTTGAATGAAATACTGACATTTTTCTCGCATATCGACTCAATCATTTTGGAGGGATTGAAAGTTATTTCAAGATTATATAATAAATTCAAGATCTCAAAAGGAAATAAAAAAACCTCATATGCCAAAAGATTAGCAACGAATGATGAAATTTCTCAATTACAAGCACAAATAACATCGGGTAGGTAGAAATCAAACAAAATAATTGCAAATTTGGTGAGCAAATTCAGATTCAAAATTTATCATACGTGACATTTTTGCTAGGACTCCTCTTAAAAATAACCATTTTGAGCCCCTTAATACATGTTTTAGCATGTTAAAGATATTTCATGACGCGACAAGGAAAATTGAAAATGATTTTTTTATAATATTATATAATTAATAATTTAAAAAAAATATATTTCAATTTACCTCATTTTATTTTATAACATTTGAATAGTTTTCAGTTTATGAGATAGCATAATGAGAAGATACGATTTGCATGAAGTAACGAAAACGATAGAGATATGCAAATTTTGGCACCCAACGTAGGACTAATTCTCATTTTAGAAAAAGAGTGGCGACCAACGTGGGGCTTCTCTTGGTAAAATTTTTGCGAGTTTTAGACATGACGTACCAACTATAACTTTGGAATATTTCCAAAAAATGAAGCATCTAACCATTGCCTTTTTTAAAATCATTACTTCCTCCTCCGGCTTCAACAAATTATTTGCTGGCTCCAAATCATATTTACCGTTCGTTTCTTTACTAGTAGATCCAGTACTGCAACGATGAAAAAAAAAATAATTTTCATAAATTTAATTTAAAAAAGAAAAAAAAATTGAATAATTTTTGCAGTTATTTTGGAAAATATGGGTCAAGTGGGTGAACATATTAAGTTTTGGAATCAATATCGCACATTGTGGAAGATCAATGCATCTGAGTACGCTGAAGAATACAATAAAATATGTTGTTCCGCTTCAAGCTACGAAACAGATTTTTCAATGTAAATTACACAAAATATAAGTCCACAATACAAAAAAATTCATCTAATCAAAAGTGAACGATTTCAGGTATTTTTATCTAATCAAAGAAATTCGTGAATCGAGTAATGTCGAACAAATTCGTCTTTTTACTCTCAACACCGAAGAAATCGCCAATGAAGTAATTTCACAATGTACAACTCGTTTGAAATGTTTATCCCAGATTTTGAGGGAAACCGTCATCAATTTATTGGAAAATTTACGTTCGTATACCGAAGAAAGTGAATTAAAGTAAGCAAATTGTGAGTTTTTTCTTCTTTCAATTCTGATTATTATGAGGCATTGTTTTACAAAATTGACTGTTTTCAGATTACTCAAAGATGCTGCGGCAGATGAATATATACAGGAGGTGAAAACAATGATTATGGAAACATTTGAAAAAGAAAATGAAATTCAAAGAATTCACGATTATGTTCATACGCTGAGTAAGGAAAATGGCAGAAAGCAGGGCAGCTGAGAGAGAAGTGCAAAGAGAGCAAGTTCCACGAGACTGATAAAAATACTAAAATAAAGACCTCAAAAAAATTGAAGAAATTAAAAATTATTCAAGTCTAAAAACATAAAAATACCACTTCGGCCCTTCCCTCCCAAAAAAAGAAATGCCATACCAAAGTATAAAAAAAATCTCGTTTCGTAGCTGCATAATTGCACACGGTATGTTGAAGAGAAAAAAAAGTAAAAAAAAATTCTAAGAATGAAGAAATACTTGAATAAAAAAAATGAATATCTAGAAATAACAAAAAAAAAAAAAAAAAAAAAAAAAAAAAAAAAAAAGGAAAAAATCAAGTCAAATTTAAAACGAACATTTTAAATGGCCAAATTAAAAAAAGTTTTAATGAGGATAAAAAATGACAAAGAATAAAAAATCTTCAAAAATGAACAAATAAAACTTTTAAAATGCCACTTTTTAAACCAATCAATTTTTATCTACTCATATAACTATTTATTTTGAATTTCATCTCAATGAACGAATAAATTTATAAAACCAATAATTCGAAGCACCAAAAATTTCCATCTTAGGCCAAATTTCTGGGCTGCCCAATGTTTTATAAATTTTATACTTTCATAATCAACAATCAACAATAACTAACATACTATATTCTCTTGTCTACAGGTCGATTTAAATTTCAAGAAAGTCTCGAAACAAAACAACACGAATCAATGGAAAATTGGCGAAAACATAAAAACACGTTAGAACGTTGCAAATTAAAAATAAAAATAACGCGTCGTGTAAAAATATAAAAACATGTATTTAATATCAACAACTACAATCGGTAGGTGGTAAAAACGAATAAATATTCTCTTCGTCAGCATAACACTCATCACTTTCTTCTGCTTTTAGTTCGTCAGTCGAGATGCTGATATTTTTTACGTTCTTTTTTTTCGATTTTTTCTTCTTTTTTTCAGCATTACTCATACCATTTTCGGCGATGTTTGGCACGACATGAGTTAAAGATTTTAGTAAATATTTATACAGCGAAATTATACCGCCACTTTTGGATAATAAAGTTCTAGTTATATATCCGTCGGATAATTTCCTCTTATACATATCGTTGTAGAAATTATACAAAAATGTACCGCAGAAAAAATCTTGAACCATGCACAGTGGATAAGGAAAATCTAAAACCGAATTCAATAAAGATACAGTTTGTATACAATGTTGTAGTTGAGCAAAACAATGGACTAATTTTGTATCGAAACTTTTACGATTTTGTAGCAAATTATTATCTAATTGGTGATAATGTAGTAAAGCATTTGCTGCGGTAATACAATCTTTTTTAGAAATAAAATCTATAATTTGAGAAACATCATTTAATTGACCGTCGACTAAGTCGTCGAATAATTTAGGACAGTCTTCGTTGTTACATTTCTCGGATGGATTGGTTTCTTCGGTATTTTCGGTTTTTTTCTTTTTTTCCAAATTACTCAATCTGTTTAGCTCAGCTTGAGTTCTGGTGAATCCAATTTTTTTATCGATAACGCTGAGATAAATTAAACAAATGATAACAGAACGTATATAGGTTTGATTTACATTCATAGTTTTGCAGTTGTTCAACCAGTATATTAAGGAGATTGCGTATAATTTCCACTCTCGAGGGAACCACTTTAGATTGATGTTTTCATTGATATTTAAACATTTAAGTAACATAATTTGTCTAGTGACAATATCCATAGATTCGACTGTTTCCAATGAAGGTAATTCTTCGATGGAATCTGTACTAAAAATGGGATTCAGTTTGTAGATTCCAGCCACAGTGCTTCTGAGGCGAGCGTGGCATTTGACTTCGGTGGCTTGTTTTTTACCTAAAACAATTGCGATGATAATTTCTAAAATAGGTACGATAATCATATGCGAAGGAGGACTGTAATAATCTTCACTCTGAGACGGTATAAATATTCTTTTGAAGTTGTGAATATTAATTACCGTCGGTGATATCAAACCGAGGCGGAATTTACGACAGATCCAATCTGGTAAACTGTCTTTGGAACGTGTTTCATTTAATGTAGAGGATAAAGAAATGTCTAGATTATTGGAGGTATTGATGGAATCATCGACTTCGATATGGGAGTCTTCTTCGATTTCATATTCGTAACTATCGATCACTTGGACATCGGCGTCGTCTTCTAGAGAAATATCTTCAACACCTATGAACTCGTTTTCTACGATCGAGCTGATTTCGAACTCAGGGCTCGATACGTTCGGATCAATTTCATCGTTACTATCGGTAATGGAGAGATTATTCATTGCTTCGGATAATTCGCAATTTATATGAAACGATTCCGGAATATGTTCCAGTAACTGACTAGATTTACTGTTACAATCCTCTAGTAACTTTTTGATAATTTTTCTCAAATTACTTCGATACTTTAGAGAAGCACAGGACACGAGCTGAAAAATAAAACGAATATATGTTACTTCATGTTCTAAAATATTATATTTTTCTCCATTAAATAACTTACTTGTTCTACAGCGTCTTCGGCGAATATGACACCTCGTAACCACGTGACTATCTTTTCTATTCTAGTCGGTAACTTTGAAGACTGCGTGATACGCAAAAAACTCTTGAACGTATGCGGAGGAATATAATCATTGCCCAGAGCACAAGACATAAGAGGTAACAACGACTTATCTGATAATCCACCAAATTTATTCAACAAGTCATCCACGTGGTATATCTGGCACCTCATGTAAAACTTATCTTTAATTTTTTTATTTAATTTAAAAGCTTTGAATTCTAAGGAAGAAAAAGGTATATAAGAATATCGCTGATATAAAAATCCGAATCGTTACTAATCACAGGGCAGTTGAGAATTCGAGCTAAAACTATCAGCTCTTGGTCAGCTTCGTAATCACATTGAATCACCGGTATATTGATACTCCTTAAGACATCTTTGAAAACATCGCGTAGCAGTAATGGAAAACATTTACTTTCTCGGTATTTCTTCTTGAACTGACTGCAAATGGCGATATTTAATTTAATACGGTCAATGACGGTTTTCAATTTACGCTTTTCGTAACCGCCATCGAAAACGAAACATGGATATATGTTACATTTTCTGAGGAGTTCGATAAAATTGATAACGCAGTTGGCGAATTTATCGTAATCGCCGCCGAAAGCGTGAATACATTTGGTGTAGTGACTGTAAATTATAGATGCGGCGGCATTTCCGTCTATTAGAACTGAGCAATCTCTGAGTTTATGATCCTTCAGGTATTCCGAAGAGTGTTCGGCAATGTACGTTGTTAATCCAAATATGCCCATTATGAATAACTGAAAAATAACGTGTTTTTCCTAGGTTATCAGCAATACAAGAATGTAACGAGTGTAAACACTCGAGAAATTAATGGTATGGAGAGAGTAATGAAGGAAATCGATAGGGAAACTCACTTAATGCATTTGATCAAAGATTTTTGTATTCTTTACTTTCAAGTAAATTTATAAACCAATAAAAACAAATTATTTACTTATCTAAGTTAAAAAAAATATGCAAAAACTGCGAAAGTTCAGCACCAACATGATTTCGAAATTTATCACATTTTAGTCAGTCACTAGATATCCCCACGCGGAGCAGAAAGATGATTGGTGCCCATTTGGCTGCGCATACGCAAAATGAAATGTGTTCTTATTGGTTATATCAAATGGGTATGATATTTACATTGTTTCACGTTGCAACTTGTAGTTTCTGTCTGATATTCCCATGTGAATGTTTTATGGCGTTTTTTTCTCCCATTAATTTTCTGTAATGTTCGTAAATATTGCTCTCGAGTAATGATGAATATTTTACAGATGAGTGCTGGTAAAATATCACCAATTTTCCAAAACGAAAATCACTAAAATAACAACTGTCATTGGTTTGTCTCACTGCAAGATCTACTTAGATAATACGTGTAGATTTCATTTCAAGAACCAAGAATCTCGAACAGACCTGAGTAATAAAGTAATACGTATCATATTGTACCAAACTGACTCCTCCAGCTTGCAGCGGTGCATTGGTACAAATAATATAGTCATATATTTTGCGGCTTGAACGCTTGAAAGCTGCATATTCTAATATTTTTATCACCTCATTATCGCAACATACTTAAAGTTGTCAGAGGTCTGCTAATTGCGTACCATAATTAACAAACAACGAACATATTGAAATGTGGTAAACAAGATTTTCGTTATTACTTTTCATCGCGATATTAAAAAGCGTAAGCAGCCATGATGCATTACTGGAGCTGAGTTTCTAATTAATATGAAAATTTTCCGCCTTTTTGGCAACCTTCACAACTCAAAAATTGAGTGAAACTCAGTTTCGTAAGGATGAGAAATATCGACAAGACTATCGATAATTATTAGACTTTTATCTGTTTAGACAATATCGATATTATCGATATTAATGTTGAAATTCGATATTTTTCGATAGTATTGAATTAATTGACGAAATACATTGAAAAAAAAAACTGAACTCTGAAACTGCATCGCAGAGATGGAAAATGTGTGAAAAATTTTTTAAAGGATATTCTCGCCTTTTTTCATCAAATTTTCATGCACATGTCCTGCACCTTCAATTTCTCTCAACACAATCTCAACATTTACCAGGTATACATAATATATTCTCGTACATACAAATGGTCGTTCATTACAAATTTCACGAAAAATAAAAAAATAAAAAAATAAAAAAAATTAAAAAGAAATGAATATGCATTTTGTAACGAAATCCGAGTAATTATGAATTCATGATGTTTGTTGCCTACTCTACTTCCTAAAATGAGGAATACACTCAAAAAAAGACGTAGGTGTAGTATGAGACAAATGTTTTTTTTTTGTATTTTTCATTTTATTCCAAGTACTCAAATCATCCTTACCCATTCGCCAAATATATATTTTTTTCAGAAACTCCGACACAAAAATTCATTTGCTGGGGTAAATTTACTGTGAGCATCTCTCAGATATTAGGAATGGTGTAGTGATTATTTAACAACTTCAGATGCTCTGTGGCGTACTGAGAATGGATTTTAGGAGTTTAGAACTTTCACCCCTAAGTTTCTAACCCTCCGATTTTTTGTAATTATTTATTCAATCAACCTAAGCAAATCTGAAAGCTCAGTTATTGTTCAGTTTAAATTTCAAACCGATTTTCATAATTACCAACAGCAACGACTATGAATCTTTACAGATTACTAAATAATATTCTTTATCCTATCCATTGTACACCAAATCACAAATCGTAACGACACTGTTGAGTAGATGGAAAAATCACAAAGAGATGTCTACACAATTTCTAGCTTTTCTAACCTGTCAAATTTATCTTTGTGGTGAGAAAAATGTTCACTTTTTAAATGTATTTAAATCTAAAAAATGTTGATAACTGGAATAAAATTTTAGAATTAAAAATATTTGTAGCCATATAAATTGCATAAATATCAAGTGAAATGAACTCAAATTGAGCATTCGTCTTAAGAAATTATGAAAAATCTTCACAGAAGTATAGCTAAAAGTATCAAACTTCGCATAATTTTTTTGCATAATCAATGTCAATGTCGTAAAATGTAGTTGAAGTACTTACCACTGGTATTACACGCATATGGTATGTGTTGTTTGAAGTCTAGAATTCTGTAGCAGGTGGGTCAATCTTTCACGCCTTACACAGAATTTTTACTTATTTAAAAAAAAATAATATTAACATTACCTTTTTATTCTTGGTCTCCTCCTTGAGAAAATCCTGCTTACACTCCATCTCTTGCTGCACATCTGTAAAAGAAAAACCCAAAAAGAAATGAGTCTTTCTCCGGATTTGAACGAAAATTATCATCTGAATATTTTGCATTGTAAAAATCTTCAATGTAAACGAATTTAGAAAAAGAAAGTATACTGATACAAAGTTCCTGAAGACTTACAATTTTGCACTTTTTATAATTTTTAATTCATATAGAGAATTTAAAAAGCTAGAATAGAGCTCTCGTTGGATATTGAAAAAGAGAATAAGAAATCCCTTATACATCTTTTATGTTGAGTTTTATTGCTTAACCACAAGTTCATTTCAAGGTTAAGTAATAAAACTTCATATAAAAAATGTGTAGCAATGAATAGGTTGAAGCAAGGACCGAGGCAATAAACCCTTGCCCTTATATATCTTTTATGTTAGGTTTTATTGCTTAACCATAAATTTATTTCAAGATCAAGCAATGAAACATAAAAGATGTGTGGCACTAAATAAGTTGGAGAAATGTCTAAGGCCATACAACTTTATGGCTCTTGCTATTGTGAAATTTGATGACATATATGTGGTAAAAGTTTACCTGTCTTTGGCTTATTGTTTTTCAACTTAGAAACATAAAAAAGGCATAATAATTTAAATATTACAAAGAGTGAATTGCGTGATAATTATCTTTCAGCGAATAACAAATTGTGACAATAAATAACAATCAAATTTTACTACAGTATAATACGTGAATTCTTAATAGCTCTGTAAAGTATAACGCGCGAATGTGCAAAAAAGAAAGCAAGTAAAAGGTGGATCAAAAACATATCAATGTTACCAACTTTAAAATTAAATTTCACCCTCAAAACAGTGTTGGGTAATAAATTAATTACCAATGTCTTTTTCAAAACACGAATTTTGTCAACCTCAATCACGGTTGAGCGCCATCGGGACCTGCCCCCGACTGGCCCTGCCCGTGCCCTCTTTTCGGCTCGTAAGCCAAGGCGAGGAGTTAGTTCCTTACCTAACAGGAAACCTAAACTACTCTCTGTGCATGCGAAACGCACCCAATGGCTTCACATACACTTTCACTTCTCCCAAACGTCTAACGAAGTCTGCAAATGCAGACCCTGCGAAGGGCACCCAGAGGATGACGAAGCTACTGATGCACGATCCCCCACTGAATACGCCCCACCGCCCAGCGAGCAAGAGAATTCTCTGAAGACTAGGGATTTGTAAGTGGAAAAACCACTTGAAAAAGACCCACAAAACAAAAAATACAACCAAGAAATAGAACCAACCAAACAGAATAATCAAACCACAAACGACACCAGCGAATAACGAAACACGAAGACAAACCAAAACTACCAGACATCTAACCCTTACGACAAGAATGTGGCAAATGAATATGCCACAGCTTTTCCTTGCCATAAAGCTGAGAATATATAGCCAAAGACACCAAAACAAACTGGCAGTGCTACCCCAAACACAAAAGAAAAAATTCCCGAAAAGACCTTGGGATACCTCGAGCTTGTACTTCCCAATGTGAGAGCATGGGCAGAATGACTCCTGCGATTCGATTCGCAAATCGATCTGACTAATTTTAAGTTTCAGTCAGTGGTACCACTGATGAGCTGTGGACCACTATAAATAAGCATGTTCTCTGTACACTAGCAGTATTTTCATTTTAACAGTTCTACTTGTGAGGTTCGCGGGCATCTTACTTTTTGAGGGATGCAGTCAGAATTTAGATAAGTATTCCTTTTTCATTTTTGTCGAATGATATAGTTAATTATGTTGATACTTTGTGGTTTTTATTAAAATATTTTACAGATTTTTCCATTTTTGGTGATGTTATTATCGCATAATCAAAGAAGTTCGTGCTGGTGTTATTCAATTAAAATTCAACTAAGGTAAGTACAATATTATGTACCTAATGAAATATACAATTATTTTAAAAATTTTCACTGGTGCATAATAGTTTAGTGGTTTCATGATGAAGCCAATGAGTAATATACAGATACAAACTGCACAACTAACATATATATTCGGTGGTCTTCAACAATATGATTTCAGCTAACGTGGACCATACTTCTCACATTTTTTATGATATTTTGAGCTCAACAGTTCCTTAATCTAGATTGATTTCTTCTTAGATTCTAAGCACCTCTTCTATAAATAAATCTGAATATTTTTAGAGAAGCCTTCAAAATCGAGTCCAATTAGGAAAGTTTTTTTAATACCTACATGTGCAAGAACGTATGGCGCTTATCATAAAATACAAACGTTAACTTTATGGACGAAGTTTTCATACATAAAAATGCGATAAAAAATTTCCAAACTGAAATTCGTTATTTCCTCAGTTTTGATAACTCAACACTTTATCATGCATGTATGTTGTCATTACTATAACTTACTGCACCACACATTTCTAATACGCGACTTGCAATGGCCGAATCGAAGAAGGAAAAACCGAAATATAATTTTACCGAATTAACAAAAATTGATCATGATAAAGATAATTATGAAAATGTAACAACGGGTATGTACGAAAATAATATAATTAGTGTATCAGTGTTATCCAGTATAGCGTTTGTTCGGGCGCTTTTTTCATTTTGATGAGACATGTTTGTAATACCTTGATCCCTAACTCCTTATAATACCAACCTATCTAATAATTAATTTAAAGATACTCATTGCGGAGTTGGTAACTTGCGTCCAAAATGGATTCAAAAATTTGCGAGCAAGAAAGTATACAGTTTAGCCTTGAGCATCTTTTCTCTCGCCATATATGGACAAATATCGTCATATCAAGGCACTATGAGCACATTGGAAAAAAATTTTGGTTTATCAGCGAAAATGATGGGTACGTATATTGCACATACCGTGCGTTCGATTGAACCCCATATAGCTTAAGTTCCAAATTCCTTTTCATGATGGTTCAAAATGTTTTATGTTACATCACTGCTTTCAAATACATTGCGGTTGGTTGTAAAAATATAAATTAGTGCAACCAACATGTTATATCTATTTAGTTGTTCATTAGAAGGGAATTATGCGCTTTGCTTGTATGGGGTTGAATCGGATGCACGGTATGTATTATATGTACAACTATCACAGAGAAAACACACTAATGAACTACAATTGAATTAAAAAAATAAATTAGTTACTTCTTAATTAAATGATACTTGCAGGGTCCTTAAAGAGTGTGAGTCAAGCAGCCAGCGCGGTCGGTAATTTTTTTTCTTATGCAGCCGATAGAGGGAATAAAATTGTATGGATTTCCTCTTCGTCCTTTATATTTTTCCTCGGGTGTATTTGCTTCACATTACCCATATTTTCTTCGACGTCTTTGCAGAATATAAATGCGTATAGAGAATCAAGTACGTAATTATGGTAAGTCTTGAAGCAGGTCTGTAGTAGCGTAGCCATCAGGATTTTTCCAGAGAACTTACGAATATGTCCTTTAATTCTTCCAAGCTATTAAAACACTGGATTTTTCTTTAGAAGAGAGTTTCAATGTCATTTCTCTTTTTATTACGTTTGGCGTTCTGCTATATGTATATCAATTTAAAAACATTCAAAAAACTCGTGTGAAATAGAATGAAGAGTATGGTCCTCTCGGCTACTGCATACCTATACATCAATTTACATAATGAGGAATAAGGTTCACAATATCTCTCAATTTCTGATCAAAGGTAATATTTCACAAAATATTATGAGATATAATGTGAAAAATAGCTGCAATAATGATGCCAATAAATTCAGTTTATTTACAAATCTAATCATTTTACCGATCATCATATCCCAGTGTCTGATGGGATTTGCTAATGCCATTCAACGAACGTGTGGATTAGCCTATATGGATAATAATATTCGTAAAAACGTTTTCCCTATTTGGCACGGTGAGTACATCAAATTTATCATGGACAAAATTAAATGCCCGAATTTCAGTCATTCTCGTGAAGTAGAGTGGCGAGAGAGGAATTTGCCAAATCTAAATTTTGTAGACACTTCTTCAAAAGTTTAATCTCATTTTGGCAAACGTGTACTCATCAACTTTAGAATTTAAATGTTTTCACCTTTTCTGCGAATCATTTGGCAACTTCTTTTCCCTGGCTCCTCTCTCTTTTTCATAAAGAATTAAAAATACAGCTTTTAGGTATACCCTTCAAAATCTCAAACTCATGTTTCAGCTGGTATTTATTCAACTCAATGGTTAGGATATGGTTTAGGCCTAATACTGACTTCATTTGCTTTGCAAGCTTACGTTTTTCCCACCCTCACGGTAAATATCAATAATTCAGATCCTAGATGGATTGGCAGCTGGTGGATTCGTGAGTATCTGCTGAATTACAGAATTATCACTAATGAATATTGCATAAAAAATTAATTCTTCGTCGATTTTATGAAAATAACAAAAATTTGTAAATTTTTATTCATTCGCTTATCTTTAATTAACCTTCAGCATTTCTAGTCTTTGGTGGAATAGGATTATTATTAACTCCTATATTCCTCTTGTTTCCCAAATCATTACCGCGAGCAGCAATAAGAGATCAAAATAAGAATAAAACTCCGATTAAAAATATCTCTATGAGTGGTAAGTATCAAAGTAAATATTAATAATTTTAACTACCTATTCATAACTCGAGAGGATGTTATATAAAATTTGTTTTCAATTTTAGACTTTTATAAATCACTAAAAGTATTCTGAGCAACAAAGTCCTAATGTGCGAAACTGTAAGTTCAGCTATGTTCACACTCGGCTTCAACGCTACTTCTTGGCCGAAATATATAGAAATTCAATATGGCATGACCGCTTCCAAATCTAGCCTGATGCAAGGTACTTTTTCTACAAATTTGTCCCAAGTCAAAACCACAAATCATGCGAAAGTTTATAATAACGATATATATTTGATGTACAGGTTTTGCCGAATTCACTAGCAGACCCTTCGGCATATTCACTTTGAGCATTTTAATTATGAAATTCAAACCTCGCTCAAAGACTCTTCTAAGGGTAAATCTAGCGATTACAGTTTTATGTTTCATAATATGCGTTCTGTTAGGTTTTATGGGATGTGAACAGAGGCAACTCATACACGGTCATATGAACACTACAACTAACATGTATGTACTGGTTACCGACAATTTTTTACCCTCATCTATCTACATTAGTGTCAATTTGTAGACAATACCCCTTACTAACTGATGAAAAATGCGTACAATTAGTACATACTAATGAAAATTTTTCAAGTCAATATCAATTATAATTAGTATATGGTATCTATTTCAGTTTACAAAAAATTAAATTAAATAGTATAAAAAAATGAATTTTATTTAAATTTGTGCTTAAATTTTATGCTACGTATTTTTCAGCTTTTACTAGGATGAGGACGGAAGGAACCTTTTGAACTGCGAATCCTCAATTTCTGAAGCATAAGTTTACATAGAAACCTCATTAAGCCAATTATATAAAATGGATATTATTAATGAATTAGATCTATGAAAAGCAACTAAATAAATTAAAATATTTAAATTTATTAACGGAATGTAAATTTACGAAAAGTAGGTATGCAGGGTTTGAGTAACGTGAAACGTGGACTTCAAGTTGTAGAAATCGGGGATCCTCGTTGTTATTTAAATGCACTTCTCGAATAAAACCGAATTCAGTTTTTGTAACGAATCGAGGTTGGATGAATTTAACACAGACTTCACTTTTTGCTTTACAGAAAATGGAAAAATCAATCAGTCCACATAAGTACATATATTATATGAATTTAAAATAGAATTATTTCATGAAGATGAATAATACCAAATTTTGGATTTTGATCTGGTTTAATAGGTTTATCAATATCAATATTAATTATTCGAATTGAAGTAATTAATATAAACAATAATTTTAATAATAATATTATAATTTATTACATAATAATTTCTGTTCATGCATTTATTATAATTTTTTTTAATAACTATACCTATTATCATTAGTAAATTTAGAAATTAATCATCAACTTTTATAATTTCATCACTCATTTATTTGAAATTGAACGTATAATTGAATTAAAAAAAAAATATCATTCTGGTTCAATCCATCGTCATCGTCATCATCATCATCATCAACATCATCATCATCATCATCATCATCATCATAATTCATGATAATTTTATAATAAATTTTAAATAAATTATTTTAATTTTTTTTTTAACTTACAAAATTTACATTTTATACATATTTTTATGGAGAGGCACCAAAAAAGAAGTCCTCATGTCTTGTTTTTTTAAATAATTTTTAATGGTATTTTCAAAGTTACTCATTTTTGAAACATTTTGTGATTTGATTCGCTGGTAATTTACTTTCCATGAAATTTTGTCCAGTCGAAATCTAGGATTCATGGTTCAGAAGGTTAATTGCCTCGGTAGCATCGATTATAAATCTGAATATTGAGACATCTATTACTTTATTTTGTTCAAGTTGGGACCTGACGGAAGAGTGTAATGCTGCTTTTGAATGCAGTAACAATTTAAAATTCGCTCCAGTGTGCAATAAATTGCAGATATTTTTCTCCAGCTGTCATGCAGGTTGTGAATCGACGACATTCTTGAAACATAACAAAACGGTTTGAGAGTTTTTTTCGATATTGAAATTAATATGTAATGAGAATAATAAAATTAAATGCATTGATTTGAACATACAAACATTTCCAGATATTTACCAATTGCCACTGCATGAAGGATTCTGCTGATTTTTTAGAAGAAGGTCTATGTCAGCCTGATTGCACATCTAGATTTACTATCTACATTCTTTTGATAGCCTTAATTAAAACTTTAAAGGCAGGAGCAAAATCGATCAAAGTACTGGTAGAACTGAGGTATATATTGATAATAGATTGCAATTTTTTGAAACCTCATCTCCTATTTTAAGTTTCTTTAATAACTGAGGAAATGGTAGCTACATAAATAAGTATCAATTTGACAGATCAATGGAAGATGGAGAAAAATCATTTTCTATTGGGATAATCAGAACAATTGTATCACTGTTTTCAACCATTCCGGCCATTATATTATATGGGTCTATTCTTGGTAGGTATATTTGAGCAGTGCCTACATTTTTGAGCATAGACATAAGTACAAATGCATAGATATGATATGTTGCCTTTAACTCAGTACATGATACGTACACTTCAGTCTGATTAATGTTACAGATGCATCTTGCGTAGTATGGGATTACAAATGTGGAATCAAAGGCAATTGCTGGTTATATGATAGTGGCAAATTAAAATCCACATTTTTCGTCACCTCTTCAGGTGTGTATTAAGGTGTGCTGAATTTCAGTTGTTCTGAAAAACGAAAGAGGCAAGGGCAAAGTATAGTTGCAAAATGAACTCGGAAAATGTGAAAAAAATTCCAGTCTTTAATATCATTGAAAACATAGTCTGCCAAAATGATGTTATAATTTTCAAAAATTTTCAATTTTAAAAATAAATTTTTGTTCAATTTGAAATTCACTCAAGTTTTAAAATAAAATTTTTTCGTTTACAGATGAAAAAAATGTAGCTAGGTACCTATTATTTTTTGAAAATCTACAGATCTTGATTTTTTTTTTGAAAAAGCACTGAATTCTCTTGCTGATTTACATGCCACTAGTACAGTTGTTTTGAAATATTGGGAACCGGGGAGACAAAATGGCTAACTTTTACTTCAGAGGGGTTCTAATATGTATTAGATATCATTGCATTGTTTTAAAATGACAATTAACCATATTCTGGTCATTTTGACAATTCTTGATGCACATAGCCTACAACTTACACAGTTACATTATCAAAATTTTTCTCAGATTTTAAATTTTTCAACATAAACAATTCTTAATTACTTAAAAATTAATTTTTCGTAATTTTCGAAAACTTTGTTCTCATTTTAGTAGTTGCTCCCATCCATTCTGAGGACTAAAATTTCTTCTTCTTTTCCGCAGTTTTCATGGGTATAAGCGTAGTCATGGATTTTCTACTTTGTATTTATGTTAAATCGCTGAAAATTTATGACGAAGATTTCATAGAAGAAATTTCAATCGATCAAAGTAACGGCAAAGCTGGCGAACAAAAATTGCTAACGAAAAATTTTATTCAATAATAAAACCAATGTACACTAATTTTATATTGTTAATAAAATATACTTCTATTCGATTCTTAACTAGTTTATGCGACACTGTATGAAAATTGGCACAACGGATAAACAGTAAGAAAAGTTGTGATGTAGGAAGATCATTGTAAAGAGAAGATGTAATTAGTCCGAATCGTATACATCGAAAGTAAGCTGTTTTTTTTTTTTAAGTGTAATATTGGATCTGAATAGATTGTATGTTGAGTTTAGACAACTTGTTGAATTACTGCTGCGTACGGCAGGTATCAGATGAGAGAGCTGAAGATGAAAGAATTTAAATTTTAATAAAAAAAAAAATAATAATATAAATTAAAAAAAATATAAATTATAAATTATTTAAGTAATTTCTCTTGGTTAAAATAAAGTTTCGATTTTTATAAAAATTATATTTTGAAAAACTGATCATTAAGTGGGTCATTTCATAATTTTTCTTATCACTAAATAATACAAATTCTTAAAGTTCTCAGTGGACTTTGCTCATTTCAAGCAACATTGAACCTTTCATTCGCACATCCCACCAGGGATTTTTGTCGAGCACAATACATCAGACGGATTGTGATTAGTCTTGTAACATTCGTAAACTTAGTCCATCTATGGTAGCAAGGTCAAAGCTTATAATATTCTTACAATTAAGATATGTTACATTCGTATACTTAAATCATAGAATGTATTCTTTCGGTGTCGCATATTGCATAATATCTGCCTCCATCTGTCCTCCTTCCGCTGTGTTACAGGACTGAATAGACAGTATTGGCGAGAGATTATGTCAGGGTATAACACAGACTATATAAATCAAATTTCAAGTTTGTATGTTGTCTAAGCCTCAATAAACAATGGTATATCTACTCATATTCTGAGAAGAAGGAACCTAAAAAATCTCACTATTACGGAATCAGGCTCTTAAGTATAAATCAGATTTATGATCATCACATAAAAACATCATAGATAAAAGGTACATGTTCGTGTAATTACTCCAAATACTACAAAATCTTCTATCTTAATCTTTTTAAAGTAGGTAAAGCACGCAGAATATGAATAGAAGGCGTTAGCTAGGTACTAAATTGATGAATTAGTTCTTCCGTTTCAAAGTGTGATGTAGAGAGAGTGAAAAAAATTAGTCATGAAAAGTGAATATGAATCAAGCAATGACCATCCAGCAGTAAAAGAATGTTGCGCTTCCAAGGAAGTTGCAGGTAATCTAATTATCACTTCATATATATCATACTCTTATTTATAATAAGTACCTGCATGTTAATACATGTATTTAGGTGAAATAGAAGCAGATATAAGATGCGGTATCGGATGCTTTTATCCAAAATGGCTGCAAATTTTAGCCAGTAAGAAGACATTCGTTGTTGTATACGCTTTGGCGGGAATGCAACAGTTTATCCTGAGTTCTTATTTTATTGGCACCTTGAGTACAATTGAAAAAAATTTCAACATGTCGAGTCAGATGTCAGGTACAATATACTCCTGAAGAAGCATAATACACAAATAGGTACCCACTGCCTATGTAAATGATTTTGATTTCTGTGTATAGGAATTATCACAGGGGTTTGGGATGTAGGAGGCTTAATTACCAATGTATTCGTCACTTATATTGCTGCTAAAGGTCACCGTACTCGTTGGGTAGCTGCTGGAATGTTCATTATGGGTATATCTAGTTTTATACGTACCATACCATACTTTATATTCGGACCAGGGGAGAACGTTAAAATGTATTCTGAAGAGTACAGATTGCAGTATAACAACGATACTCTCAGTAACCTCACGGGTAGGTAATATTTGTATTAAAGTCATCCTAGAAGTCCAATTAAATATAATGATCGACTCATTCACTGTGAATATGTAGTGACTGTTTTTCATATCATTTTCAGGAAATGTTACCAGTATTAGAAATATGAGTACTAACGTCAACTGTGGAAAGAGCAATGGTTTCGCTGATACGTTCGCCTTTTACACTTTTTTCGTCGCTAATATCATTTTAGGAATGGGTACGTCTGTTTACTGGACATGTGGTGCTGCTTACTTGGATGATAATGCTCGCAAGAATATAGTTCCTGCATTATTAGGTATCGTAGAACATTTAATTAAATATTTCTTCAATGTGCTGTAATTAGCTAATGGATTGATGTCGTCGAATAAATTGATAAATATCAGGAGATATGAACTCATAAAAGTGTTACTCTGGATAGGCCTAACTTATTTGATAGATCCACGCTATGCTTAATCCAAAGACGTTGGTGCCATAGACTGCTAGCCCACTGTTCTAGCGTTGAAACAAAGATGACTGAAAATGGTTTTATGGAAATGGAAGCATACGTAGGCACAAAAAGAAGTACGAATTGGTTTGCATATGAAATGAATATGAAGAAAGACTGATTGGTTATCGCGCTACATTCCATTTACATTTTAACCATTCAAATCAAAGCCTTCTACAGCACATCTTTCCGCACATTTTTGCTATTACTTTCTTTCAAACTGTCCATATGCGCGATAAATTCAGGGCTTGAACATCATTGAAGTAACAGAAGATGAATCATACACTGCTAGTCCATGTAATTACAGCTAGAATAAAGATACATATAATAGCGTATTACAGAAATCAATTCATGTGTGGCCGCGAAAAGCAATGAAAGATGGTGCAGTTGGTTAAAATGTGAAGAGAAACTGACACAGTACCTTTCTTCGCACTCTAAGCAGGCGTAGTCTCTCTTTTACAATACTATTTTTTGTTTACCTCAGCGTTTATTCATTCTCAATCAATCATAATATATACTACAGCTATCAGTTTTAAATTCTTAGTACTCAAACCCCTTTCTAAGTTATAATAATAAAATAATAAGTAACGAATATGAAATGATTAAAAATTTGGTATGTCAATGAAAACCCACTTGAACTTGCTTAAAACAATAAAAATTAAATTTCTCGTTTGAAAACATATTTTAAAAAATCATAATGCTTCTCATAATTTTCATTTCTGTTTTTAAGCTGTGGTACAATCAATACGTTTATTTGGACCCACAATTGGCTTTTTGATTTCTTCTTATGCGCTAAAAATTTACGTGGATCCTAATTTAACTCCTACCATAAACAACGAAGATCCTAGATGGATTGGCGCTTGGTGGATTGGTAAGTTTTATCTTTAGTTATAAGTTGCAACCATTCTAATGTACCTAACTAATACTCTGATTTACTCAACGTAAATTGTAAAATAAAAATTACTCCTACACATGGCCAATAAAAATCGCTACTGCGGGTAAATAATAAGTGTTTGACTATAGAGTAGTTATAAATAGTCCGTCGAAAATAGCCTGAGTTATATTTTGTATGTTAGGCAAAGCAAAATGCAGTTCATGCTATTTTGGACGGACATCATAGTAACTGATCCATGTTCTAATTAGTTATACATCACGCTTATAACAACCAATCAGTTAGTTGGAAATTGGTAAATTATCTCCACTTACTGGTAAAATGAAAACATGAATCAGCTCATGATTCAATCACAAACAAATTTCAGTTGTTCACTGAAAACTGAACGATGTTATTATTTTAGGAAAGTAAAAATGAAACTATACCTAGATTTCATCACATTCTAGCCTTATGATTGTTATTATGCGCTTAAGATATGACCAATCAGAACCTTGACCAGTTACTACCTATAACTACTCTACACTGTGTCTAACTGATTTTCTTTGACTATATACTTGATGGAACGAGCTAGCAACAAGCAAATGCTAATACAACAGTGATGATACATTACACAGATTTTCTCAGAACACTCATGACTAAATTCTAAATACGCATGCGCAAATTTATTTCGTGCTAATTGTATGGCAATGGGACATGGGTAGTACCGCTTTAAGTCAGAATAATACGAATGCGATAAAGAACTTTGAGCATGCGCAAAACATAAAGTTGCAACGAGTGCTCCGACTCTCATGCATTTAATATTTCACCGCAGTTTTCCTACACGTAACTCGGTCGATTTAGAATATATGTATACGTACAACATGGACTGAGCTAAGAGAACAGGCCAAGATTATGCTTGGTAGATGTATGGATCTAAATATTATGCGCATACGCGAACGGCTAAATAGCTGTGTTGATACTTGCATGAGGGTGAGAGGTGTTTACGCAGTCCATTCACAGGTCCATCTACTCGAGAGCCAGAGAAAAGATCTTAAACTACTCGTTCAACATTAGCAATCCCGTCTATGTTATGCATGTAGTTCAAGCGGTAAATCTCTGTGGAAATCGCTCATTTCAAACAGCTTTGTTTGTACTTTTGGCGCATACATAATATCCATTTTTATCAGCCACTACCTAGATCTTCGACCATGTAATTAAAGATGGATCGATCTACGTGATGTAAATTGTAATGGAAAAATAACACGAACATGTCAGAATACTAGTCGACAAAGGTTTATGAGGAAAGGCAGCAAAAAACAGTGAAGAAGAGCGCTAAGTAGCTATGTATTCGATGGACATCATCATTCCAAGCAAACTCGAAAGTGATGTTGTTTGCAATAAATAAACATACTTCATCAACATTCTCTAGAACTCTCCTTCCTTTGATTTATTCGCACATGTGCAGGGCTGATATTTGTCGGTGGATACTTCGACGTGCTGGTGTTATTTTTATAGCATTGGTAAATCAGTTCTTCTTCAGTTATATGGTCGTAGATCTACATGTTGTTGCCATTTCTATAGCTATAGTAAATGTGTTCGCATATTGTCCTTTTTTTATATCTTGGCTGCAGACCTATTGACCTGCTGGGGTTGTAATATTCTTACATTTCATACAATACGTTAATTTCATGCATTCAATTTATAGGATGGTATCCTATTGGTGTCGCGTGTTGGATAGCAGCTGCTTCACTGGTTTTTTTCCCTAGAGTCCTTCCTAGAGCTGCATTAAGAAAGCAAAGTGGTTCTGATGAGTCTAAAAAACTATCCTGGAATGGTAATGCTATAATTCATCAAGCACTTTGCAAAAGATATTTCAAAGTAGCATTAATTGTGTTTTATGACAGATTTTAAAGCATCGATTGGGAGAATCATGAAAAATAAAATCATTATGTTCAATTCCTTCAGTTCAGTTTGTTTTGCAATGGGATTCATGGCATACTGGACTTTTATGCCCAAATACATGGAATCTCAATTCAGACTGTCTGCTTCAAAGTCTAATTTTTTGACAGGTATACATACATCCACAAAGATGTTTTACATTGTATAGGTATTAGGTATCTGACACCTGCTTGAGTCCACTAATAGTGTTATTCAGCGGTCACAAACGTTATTTGCATTTTCACATAGGGACTGTTGGAATCTTATCAAATGCTTTGGGAGTCATGGCAGCGGGTTTGGTAATATCGAAACTGAAACCATCACCACGTTTTCTGGCAGGGTGGAATGTACTCGTTGAAATTTTCGATTGCGTAGGTCATGCTTCGTATTCTTGGTTGAGCTGTCCGGAACAGGAGTTCCATGGTCATTGGAATCAAGACCATAGGTAAATGCAAACCTTAATCTGGTGTTGAATTTATTTAAATACAATATCAAAATACGATTCGTTTCAGTTGGAATTTAACAGAAAGCTGTAATCTCAAGTATAAATGTGATACTGATATTCAATATGCTCCAGTTTGTGATGCTAGTCGCGGACTTGCCTTTTATTCTTCTTGTCATGCTGGATGTACTACATCCTATAAGATCAATGATACATTGGTTAGTTTATTATTCAGCTGTACATCCTTTATTTCTGGAGACTTATATAGATCTAGGTCCATATATCGCACCCCTACTGCAACAACACCACATTTCAAAACACGTCAAATAACCGAAACTCAAGAAAATTTCTTTTTATTTGCTTTGTAAATAATGAAATACGAATTCAAATTCATTTTTTTTTTTATTGAATCTTACTAATTTTTCACGTTCTTTCCAATGGTAAAGGCAGATTTTCGCAACGCAAATCATTTTTAGTAGTTTTTTGAGATGTGGTGTTTTTGCAGTCGAAGATTTTTTGTTTGAGATGTGGTGTTGTTGCAGTAGGAGTGCGATATGCTACCTTAATTCTATGCCCACAGATTTATGACAATTGTAGCTGTGTTCCTAATATGGGATCAGTAGTGGAAGGACTGTGTCCTATTGACTGTTCAAGAAATATATTCATATTCGTTCTCATCATGGGTACTCTAAGCTTTACATCCGCTACTGGCCGATCGGCTAATATGCTCATACAGTTTAGGTACCTACGTTCAACTAAAAGATAATGTAGATGTTGGATGAGCTATATGGATATACTCATAATTTCCATTTTACAACTTTTTCAGATGTGTGGAAGAAAAAGACAAATCATTATCAATTGGTGTAACAGAAGGGTTGCTTTCATTGCTGGCATACATGCCATCACCTGTATTTTATGGCATGATTATGGGTTTGTATCGCAAATTATACATACCTTGTTGCCAACTCATGAGTCATATGATATTAGCAGTATGCAAATAATTTCTTCGATTTGAATTTTCATTGATCCTTAGATTGGGCCTGTATCGTTTGGGGAAATAATTGCGGCTCTCGAGGTAACTGCTGGATATACGATGGAAAACGATTACAAATTTTCAATTTCACTGCTGCAAGTAAGAAATCTTATAGTGGAATCTACAATTCTATACATAGCGAAACTGACCTCGATTTCCTTTGCAAAGGTTTTTTGTTTTTGGGCACCATATTGGACAGCTTTGTATGGTATCACGTGAAGGGATTAAAAATATATGACGAAGATTTTGAAAATCTAGAAGCTTCTCAAATAACAAACAAAGAAACCAATAACAGTATCACGGACGAATCAAAAAATGACATAGAATTACCGTTAATTTCTGTTTCAGAGAACAATGATAATAAATAAATTCTTGATTATTTTGAATTTTTTGTTTCTTCGAGTTCATTTGCATGTGCTACTTCTATCTATAATCTACTTTGTGAACTAGGTAGATAGCTAGGTACCCAAATAAACTGCCTTGAACTTTAATACCTAGACAAAAAATAAGCTTAATTTTCTTTTCAAGTTAAGAAGAGAAGTAAATCTAGATTTTTGACTGCTGTAAAGTATAGTAAAAAGAGTACATTTCGGCAGAACAATGAAATATCTTTTTGAAATGATGTAAGGTTAACTCGTGTAGGCTCGCATTATTTACGAGAGTTGTAAATACATCAGCGAGATAAACGGAACCTGTCATCCACATGTGCGTAGAATTTGAAGAATTAAAACATTTTTATCTAAGTGAGTAAGCTAAATAAAACAAGTTGATATGATTTAAAAGTTGGTTCAAGAAAAATGCACACTAATTGAGAGAATCTCTACCCACCACACGCCTACAGTTAGTTGTCGAGAATTGACAGTAGAAATCATTTTCGGTGTTCATCATGAAAGGGAAATGCGAATTAAAGGATGAGCAGAATGAAAAACAAGGTATTTAAAACTTATATACCTAATTAAAATTATCCATTGACTTATATTTACTATACTTATAAGTTTAATGTATATAGATGACGCGATAGGTATAGATTAACAGTATAGGTACTTTATCGTGTTTAATGCCCGCATTTTAGACGAAATATCCGAAATAGATACGAGATGCGGTATTGGTTGGTTTTCTCCAAAATGGATGCAAATTTTTGCTAGCAAAAAAGCTTTCGTGGTGGTTTATGCTTTGGCAGGCATGCAGATGCATGTCCTCAGCTCGTACTACATCGGAGTGATGAGCACTACGGAGAAAAATTTCAATATGTCAACAAGATTGTCTGGTAAAATTATTCTCGAACATTCAAATCCACAGCATTCTATACACTTTTTGTGGCTAAAACGTCTGAGCTTTTCGTTCATTTTTTTTCTTACTTGAAGGAATTATCACCGGGGCATGGGATGTTGGTAGCCTGATAACAAATCTTGTGGTAACTTACATCGCAGCCAAAGGCCATCGTACACGATGGGTAGCTCTAGGAATGTTTTTATTATCAATTTCATCTTTCATGAGGACACTTCCATACCTTATTTACGGAGGTGGAGAGAATATCAAACTGTACACCACACAGTACGGAAGATTCAACAACGATACTGATTCTTTTGGTGCGATTAAGTGATAAAATAAACTTAACGTATGAGAATAAATTTATACTTGCAACAACTTACCACTCGCTCTTGTTTTGTTATTCTTCATTGTAGCAAATTCCACAGCTGGCATCAAAAAATTAAGCACGAATGTCAATTGCGAAACAAGCAGCACAAGTTTTTCAGACATGGTAGCAGTTTACACATTTGCAAGTGCTCAAATTATCACGGGAATGGGCACTGCTGTTTATTGGACTTGTGGGGCGTCTTACCTTGATGACAATGCGCGCAAAAACGTAGTCCCAGTGTTGCTTGGTAAGGAGATTTAATTAAGTTGTAATTGTCTATTTTTTTGGCGTTTATTCGAGTTTTGGTTTCGGATTATGGCTAGCTTTTGTCCAAGCGATACGTTTATTTGGGCCTACCATCGGATTTTTACTCTCGGCGTATGCTTTGAAAATTTACGTTGAACCTGGTTTAACTCCTACTATAACTAATGAAGATCCAAGATGGATTGGAGCTTGGTGGTTAGGTAAATAGAAAAATGAAGGAACCATTAAATGATTGCTCATATACTCAGTTCATTTATTAAATCATAGGTTGGTATCCTATTGGATTTATGAGTTTATTATGCGCGATTGCACTAGCTCTTTTTCCAAAAATGTTGCCCAGAGCTGCGTTGAGAAGAAAAAATAATGATTCAAACCAGGTTACGCAGAATAATCCATTGTCTATAGCTGGTATGAGACTGCATTGTATTCTATCATATTTTTAATACAGCCGAGTTTATGTATATAAATACTCTGGGAGCCTGAATAAAATTATTTACTTCAGATTTCAAGAAGTCGTTAAAAAGGATCATGAAGAACAAAGTTATCGTTTTCAATTCCCTAAGTTCTACTAGCTTTTTTATCGGTCTAATAGCTGGTTGGACATTTATGCCAAAATACATGGAGTCTCAGTTTAGATTATCCCCTTCCAAGTCCAATTTTCTAACAGGTATTTTTTCAAACCTTTCTACATTTACTATAATTTCTTCATTAATTAAAAATGTTGTTAAGGTACCGTTGGCATTTTATCGAACGCGTTAGGCATCATGACCGCTGGTATAGTGATTTCTAAATTGAAACCCCCTCCGAGATTTTTAGCTGGATGGAATGTATTTGTTGAACTCTTAGATTCTCTCGGACGCATCGGGTATGCTTTTTTGAGCTGCCCTGAGCAAAAGTATCATGGGCATTGGAACGAAGATCAAAGGTATCAATGATGGGCTTTACTAAGAAATTACACTTTAAGTTATTATAGTATGTAGATACTTTGAAAATAAACGTAGATATATATTTTTTTAATTTGCAGTTGGAACTTGACGGAAATTTGTAACACCAAGTATAATTGTGGAACAGATATCCAGTATAATCCGGTGTGTGATTTATCTAAAGATTTAGTCTTCTATTCTCCCTGTCATGCTGGTTGTACATCTACCTTGACAATTAACAATACTTTGGTAAGAATTCGCATGCGAAATTCATTTTTGTATATTGAGAAAGGTATGAAGGGAACAAGTTGCCTCTTGTTGAGACTTGCGATAGGGACAGAAGAGAATTGTTATTTATGGAAAAAATTATCAGTAATGCAAATAGAGTTCTAAATTCAAACAAAAATGTCAAATAAAAATTTTTGTTGAAAATTAAATTTAAAAAAATCACAGAAAGTGTGATGTCAAAAATGTTTAAAAATGTCTTCATAAAAAAAAATCAAAGAGAATAAATTCCCACTTCACCAAAAAATGAAAATAATGAACATATTCAATAATGATAAAAATTTCTACAAGAAAAAAAAATTAAAAAACCAAACAAAACAACAAAAACCAATGTTTAAAAAAATTACAAAAAAATAAATT
Organism: Phenacoccus solenopsis; assembly: GCA_009761765.1. Lineage (NCBI taxonomy): Eukaryota > Metazoa > Arthropoda > Insecta > Hemiptera > Pseudococcidae > Phenacoccus > Phenacoccus solenopsis. Next base: position 27,542,288 of record CM019755.1, on the reverse strand, counting down.
ACTAATTTTTCTGTCCAAAAAAAATGACCCTACTATCATTAATTAATTTTAAAATGTTTGTATTATTAAAAAATGTTTTGAAGTGAAACCAAAAAGCCAAATTATATTTATTGTAAATGAAAATGTTCAAAATTAAAAAAAAATGTCTCAATTAAAAAACTTAATTAAAAAAAAAAGAATTCATGGACTTATCCAAAGAAAGAAAAAGTACATGATAATAAAAATGTTCAAAAATTACGAAGTCTCAAACTAAGATGGTCAAAACAAAATTTTTTTAAATAAAAAAATTATAACCCCAAATTAGGAAATGATTTAAAAACACAATAAATTCAACTAATTTTTGGTCAAAAAAAAAATTTTAAATGTGTGAAAAATGAGAAAATTTCCTAAAATAAAAAAAAATAGTTAATATAATTATATTTTAAAATTTTGATAAGTTGAAAAAGAAATTGTTGAAAATAAGAAAAAGTTTAATATTGTTTGAAAATTTCCAAGAAAATTTCAAATTAAAAAAAAACAACAATAAGAAAATTCGAACAAATTTCAGTCAAATTAGAAAAAAATTTTAAAAAATCCGAAAATTTCCAAATTTGAAAATTCGAACATATTTCAGCCTCAAGTCTTATTTCGGTGGCCTTGCACAGCTGTATAGCCATATTATTAAGCACTATAATTTATGAAATATTAATAATTTTCAGACGTATAGCAACTGTAGTTGTACTCAAAATATGGATCTGTAGTCGAAGGATTATGTCCTGTGGATTGCTCCTCTAATATTTTAATTTTTATTCTTATGATGGGAATTTTAAGTTTTACCTCAGCTACTGGAAGATCGTGTAATACCTTGATACAGTTTAGGTAATGGTAAAGAAGTTCTAAAATAGCATAATCAACGCCTGTTATCTTAAGACCTCAATTAGTTGTATTTTTATTTACTTAGAGTTGCATAGCACTTTTTAAGAAGGCATTTTTTCCCTTAATTTTCTTTACAGATGTGTGGACGAAAAAGATAAATCTTTATCGATAGGAGTAACGGAGACATTTTTAGCTTTATTAGCATTCATGCCGGCTCCTGTATTTTACGGAATATTGATGGGTTAGTAGGTATATTTCTCATCTGCGCCTATCACATTTTTTTTCATTTTAAATTATATTTTCATTTTTATTTGTACATGTAAGACTGGACATGCATGGTATGGAGCGATAATTGTGGTTCACCAGGAAATTGCTGGATATACGATAACTATAAACTGCGATTAGCTTTCAACTTAACAGCCTCAGGTAGATATCTATGATAACCGAAACCGTAATTGGGTAATTCTCTGAAAATGTCCATATTTCTGTAATCGATGTTTTTTTTGAAGAATTACGCTACAATTGAATTTTTTTTTTTTCTATATTTATATGAGTATCTCCTCCAACTTTCCCATCGATTGAAATTGTCCTCCACCCCCCCTAAATGGGGTTTTTTTCAACCCAAAGGTCAAAAGTTCTTAGGCCGTGGCATGTAAATGGTCACGTTTTGAATTTTCAATGTCACATAAATGATATTAAATTAATATTTTTTTGAGGAAAAACTTAGCAAAGTTGCTCAGGATAGTTGAGTGTGTATGTTAACGCTCAAAATGATGTCCAAAGTTTCCCTGCTTGACCTCCAGGAAGGTTCAAAGACCTGTAAATGGTTTATACACTCCTAGGCCGTGGCGTTTTTTGTTTGCTTCTCCTGCGGCAATGATTTTATAATTCGTTTTTCTTTGCGGTTACAATGCTTCCTTGACATCATGAGAATACACTGCCAGCATTCGAAATGTGAAATGTCATTTATTTATCACAGTCGGAAAGCAAAATTCGTAAAAATTGTTGATTCCCGGTTTTTGTGGTATTAGGCCGTGGCTTATTCTAACTCAGCCATCAAATGTCCTAGGAACCTGGAACAAAAGGGATATCGAAGATTAGTAAGTACATATAATATTCACCTATTCAATATTCTCTTAAATTAACTGTTAGAAGCTCCTTAATAAATTTTTGGCGAATTCTCTTAGGCCGTGGCTGGTTGGTTTTCATCTTAGGCCGTGGCGAAGTGTTTTTTTTTACGACCACGGCCTAGGAATTAGTGTCTTTTTGCCATTCTAAATCAATTTTAATGGGGATACACTAACAAAGATGTTATTAATTTAGGTGTTAATGGCTGTCTCTCGAAAAAAGACACTAGTTCTTAGGCCATGGTCATAAAAAGACACTTCGCCACGGCTCAAGATTAAAACCAACCAGCCACGACCTGAGAGAATTCGCCAAAAATTTACTAAGGAGCTCCTAACAGTCAGTTTAAGAGAATATTGAATAGGTGAATATTATATGTACTTACTAATCTTCGATATCCCTTTTGTTTCAAGTTCCTAGGACGTCTTACGGCTGAGTTACAATAAGCCACAAAATCGAGAATCAACAGCCACGGCCTAAGAAGTTCTTAGGTTTTGGGTAATAAAATTTCAAAAAGTCCCCCTACCCCCCCCAGGGGGACATGACTTGAGCCGAATGGCATAAATGACATCAAGGACACATATACTCACTATCCCAATCAAAAAAATTCCCAATATCAACTTTTTTTTTCAGAAAAATAAAGACATCGAAATATGGACATTTTCAGAGAATTACCCAAATATCGTTTTGAATTGTTTTCAACATGATTTATTCGAACAACAGGTTTCTTATTCATGGGCACAATTCTGGACTGTTTTGTCTGGTATTATGTAAAAGATTTGCAAATATACGATGAAGATTTCCTAGGCAGTGCTACAAACAAAAAAAGTGCTCATCAAGCTTTAAAAGAGAAATTTTCAGCGAATAGTAATCAATCAAATAATGAAATAGAATTACCACTAATTTGTACCAAGAGGAGCATCAGCACCAATAATAACACTAAATGAATGATTGTTTCAATTATTTATTATTCATAAATTCTAACCTAATACAAGTATAAATAAAATATAAGAAATTTGAATACTATTAGGAGTGTCTTAAAGTTCAGTTATACAAGAACGTACTAGATGTTGGAACTTAAGAACACAAGACAAAAAGTGCTTTGAGCTTGAATTAAAAAAATTTATTGCTTATAGTTTGAGTAGTGTACTTACTTACTGATACTGTGTTGCTTGGGTTTGTTCATTTTGGTATCATTTTTACACGAGTCGACGATTTGTTTTAAATGAGAATACATCTTACGACCAGGGCTGTAATGACGGTAACCGAACGTAACGGACTATTCCTTTATTTCAGAAGAGAATGAAACGTAACATAATGGAACGAAATTTTTGAGAACTGAACCTAACGGATCAGTTTTGTTAGTATTCCGTTATTTTACGCTGTTTTCATTTTTTGAAACTTGAATGCTGGTAAAATTGTTCCTACTTGCAAGTCCAGTGCAGTGTGCATTTTTTGGTGTGAAATTGAAATGATTATTTTGAATCAACTTCAAATAACCAAGTGACTGCGTATTTTTACCCTGACTGTAACCTAAACTGATTGAGTGCCTGAAAGGCTGCCGATTTTGGTATGAGATATAAATGATTCATGGAATTTCCTGCCGCGATTTTCCCTCCAAATGCCGTTTTTTGCTCTAACTCCCCTCCAAATTCACTTGGAAAGCTAGAATCAGAATAAGTTAGTCACTTGGACTCATTTCATCATATGACATAGCAATAGAAAATTTACGACGTCTCGTGTACCCCCGCCACATTTTAAGTTCAATAACCCCTCCCTCTATCATGTATGGTGACGAATTGGGGATATAGTATATTTCTTATTCCCAATATTGATATGAATCCATATTAATTACATTTTTACTAACTTAAGGCTCCTCAAGCTCTACTCAAATGTTGATGATCCGCCATTTTGAATCCATTTTGGTATAATACCACATTCAGAGTTTGAGCTTTCTTTGTGCCTTTGGTGAGGAGATATGCAAGATTCAAGTAATTTTTCATCTCAAAACGTATAAGGATTTATGGAATTTTCATATAATGTTAAACAATTTCTTTTTTTTATTTTATTCATCTAAAACTATGAAATAGATGTACCTCCAACTTGAACTAGGTATTATTATAAATTGATTGTTACATCATTCTCATCGTCATTAAAATAGTTTCAAAAAGTTAAAAAAAAAATAAACAAAAACAAAAGCACGAACAAAAATATTTCTTGTTTCATGTGAAAATTATAAAGATGTGTTGATAGATTTGAAACAAAAAGAAAAAAGACTAACAAAATTTCCAATAATTTTTTAGCTGACTTGTATGCTTTACATTTCACGTCGGTGAATTCTTTTGTCTTATGTGAAAATTCATTTTTGCATACTAGGTAAATTGCGAAGGAGAGGAAAATTATTGTATTTTATGATCTAGTGAACCATACATATTCATTTTTTTTTAATATTTGTAAAATTTTCATTTTTTAGATGATAACAAAAAGTATTGATGTTCTCCATCACTACAGAAAAACATTTCAACAAATTATAAAAAAATAATTTAATAACAAAAATAATCGTTTACAATGGAACAAAATTTATCTAAATTATAATCCCAGCCTCGCTGCGTTCCGTCTCGGAGTTCCTCGTTCTGAAAGACCTGGCGTGATGATTTCAGTTCTGAAAAAAATTGAATTAAATCAAAAAGATGTTACTTGAAAGATCAAAGGCGATTTAAAAAATATCCAACGTACTTTCTAACGCTAGCTGCCGCTTTCCGATCTTGTTCCTCTTTCCTAGCTTTAATTTCTTCTTGCGCGATTTTCATTTGACCTTCCATTTCTTGCATATGCTCAAGAGCATGTTTCCTTTTCGCCGATCCGCTTTTACCAGTTTCTTTGACGGAGAAGAACATGGGACCGAGTTCAGCCAGCCAGTGGCCGTCAACAGCGGTAACACATTGCATGTATTCCTAAAATAAAGACTCGATCGTAATTTGGTGATTTTTTTTTTGAGGTCACAAAAATGATAAAATATATAATCCTTACTTTAGCAGTCATGATCAATTCGTGGTAGACTACGTAGTCAGGTGTGAAGCCCATACCATAGAGGGCAGAAGTTGGATGTAAGTGACAAGGCATACCTGTACGACAATTTACATACTCGCCGATACCCTTTAATCTGGCAGCTTGGTGGAAATAAGCTGAAATAAAAAGTTGCTATAATAGTTCTATAAAAATGCAAAAAAAAAATAATAATAATAATAAGTTGAGAAAAAGCATACCGGAACAAATACATTTTCGTACAATATCCCATTCGTTACCGCACGATATAATTTCGATTTTTTGTTGCACTAAAATATCCTTGAGTTGTTGCCGAACCTCGCGAACTTTACGCATGGCTTTAATATGAATAAAATGTTCGTTAGCCCAATTAGATGAATATCTGAAAAAAAAAAAAAAAATTAAAAAAGTTCTTCTCAAAAAAAAAATAAAAAAATAAAAAATAAATTACTTATTTAATTTCCATTGATTATACACATTCAAATAAGTTAAATGATCGGACTCAGGGACCTGGAATTTTTCTCGAACACTGTCCGCTTCTTCTTCACGTCCTTTAGGACGGTAAAATATTGAAGGAACGGATAACATGGATACTGTGGATGAAAATTTATTACAATGAGATTACGTTAAATGAGCTTAGGTAGAACTTTTCGCATCCTACCGATGATTAATATTTCAGCAGTACAGCCCATATCCGCGGATACTATTAACATTTGACATTGAGGCGGATCTAGAGGGAATTCGGCCATCTGTCTTCCCAATTTAGTTAAGCTACCGGTGTTATCTAATGCTCCGAGGATCCATAATTGATACAAAGAGTTTAATATATTGTCCTGCAATGAAAAGCATAATCATATTAATTTCCTATGCTGGAGTAATTCTTTGATGTAATTTTACAATCATTACCTGAGGAGGTGGATCCATGAAATGAAATTGTAAGAGATCTTGGACACCTAGAGATTTCAGTAGTAATACTGTATTAGCTAAATTAGTTCTCTGAATTTCAGGTACAGTGCTAACAAGTAATTCTTCTTTATATTGTCGTTCGGTATATAACCTATGATAAACAAAAAAAAAAAAAAATTTAATTTTAAAAAATATACATAATTGTTAAAAATAAATAATTTTACAATGAATTTTTTTTGAAACAATATTTTTGTTTATTTAATATTCTTAATTTATTTCTTCACCTGTAGCACATTCCAGGACCAGTACGTCCAGCACGACCGGAACGTTGATTAGCGTTAGCTTGACTGATAGGATAGACTTGCAAAGCATCCATACCAATACGCGGATTATATACTTTTAATTTACAATATCCCGAATCAATGACATATTTGATTCCATCGACTAAAAGCAAAATCATACAACTCTTAGTATCTTATCACGAGGAGAAATTATTTAAGTTTTCATATTTTCTTGCATATACCTGTTAAAGATGTTTCTGCGATATTAGTGGCTACGACACATTTTCTAAGCCCGCCTTCAGCTTTTTGGAAAATTTTTGCTTGAAGATCCGAGGGAAGTTGCGAATAAATGGGTAAAATTAATAAAGCCGGCGCGTCGTCAATTTCTTGTAACTTTTCAGCGAGAACTTCGCAAGTTACTTCAATATCTTCTTGACCGGGCATAAATATCAAGATATCTCCTAGAAGTGAAAATATTTTTAAACATAATTTATTTTAAATGTTGAAATACGTATATTTTTAGAAAAATGAATAATTAATTAAAAAAAAATTAAAGACGTATAAATAAATTTTTAGCTGAGTTTATAATAAAAAGTACACCTATTACAGCCAACCTGATTTAGGGGAGAGGTGGACGGTGAAGAGAGTTTTTAAACTTTTGCCTTTTAGATCATATTAAAAAAAAAAGTTAATCTTTCAATGTCTAAACTTTTGAATAATTAAATATTTTAAATAAAAACTAATTTTTATAGGAAAATAAATGATAAAGATAAATTAATGAAACAAATTAATTTAATATACTGTTTAAAAAATATGCATCTAGTTGGTTTCGTACGGTATAGGTAAGGGCTTTACGTTTCTATTTTTGGTGTAGGAGTAGAGCAATAACATGTTGCCGCAAGTCTTGACAAGAGTCTATTTAAAAATTCAGCTCCAGTACGTAGTATGGCTGCTTACTGCTTTTTTAGATTTATTATTTTCATTATTTATTTATTTATTTATTTTTTTGTGGTTAGGTATGTATTTTCATAGCATCAAGTGATAATTTTCAAAATTAATATTTAAACTGAATAAATAAAAAAATAAAAAAATAAATAAAAAATAATAATAATAAAAACTAATTTCAAAAATTAAAAAATAAATTACACAATTCAAGCTTTACTTTCAACATTATTTCTTAAGCAAACCAACTAAATTATTCACCTTCATTTTGTCGTAAATGTACGTCGAGTGCTTGTTTCACAGCAGCATCCACATAATCTTCGACGGCCTTTTTACTGAAAAATAATTCCACCGGAAATGTCCTTCCGGGAATAGTGAAGGTAGGAACATTACCGAAAAAATCGGAAAATTTATCGGCATCCATGTAGCCGAAGTAACGATTAATTTCAAGTCTTGTCTTCTTGCCACGATTTCTCTTAAAATTCCAAACAGCACGTCGGTATTCAACGATCTTTCGTGAGCTTCGTCCATGATAACAGCGCTGTAGTTATCTAAATCTGATTCACGTAAAGATTCTCTCAACAGAATACCATCAGTCATGTATTTAATCACAGTTTTCTAAAAACGCAAAAAAAAAAATTGTAGTCGAGTTTAATACCAAAACTGTTCTTTTAAAAGGCAGTATTATCGATGTTGAAAAAATGATAAATACCTCGGAAGTACAATCTTCGAAACGTATAGCGTAACCCACTTCTTCCCTAATGCTGTACCCATTTCATCAGATACACGTTTAGCTACAGACATGGCAGCGACACGTCGAGGCTGCGTACATGCCACCATGCCGTACTTCGTGTATCCTTCTTCGTGAAGATATTGGGTTAATTGGGTTGTTTTACCACTACCTGTTTCACCGATAATTATGACGATGCTGTTTTCTCGAATAATTTTCAACAACTGCGAAATTATAGAAATTATACCAATAAAACGGAATATTTAAAACATAACTTATTAATATCAATTATACTTACATCTTGCCTGACCGCAAAGGCGGGCAGAAAACATCGTTGCTGAGCGATGGTTTTTCTTTTGGCGAAATCGCTGCTAGCCTCCATTTTGTCGGTCATGTGTTGGGCGAATTTTTGGCTGGTTTTATAGTCGGTTACATCTTCTTCATTTTCTTCCTACGAATTTAAAAGGTAATTAGTATCGGTGGAATGTAGATAGGAATGGTGCTATTTAATTTGTAATTACTTCGTCTGGTTTTTTTTGAACACCCATAATGTTACCGATTGCAGTACCGGCTACTTCCCAATGTTTTTTTTGACCTTTTCGGCGTTCTTTTTGTTCGCGGAATTTTCGTACGAGTAAGCATCCTTTTCTAGCTATCATTGCCATGTCTGATGTTGGGTCCTGTAAAAAAAAATAGTAATATTGATAAAAAATAACAGTACTAATAACAAATATTAAATAAAATAATGTAAGCAGTCATGCTGCATTACTACAGCTGAGTTTTTAATTGGAGCAGTGGTGCATTTAAGGGAAAAGGCCCAGTTGGCAAATGGGCTGCAAAGAGACCCAACATACGAAAGACGTTTTTTTTTCACACGTTGCAATAAAAAACATACATTGGTACCACAAAAAAGAAACAACCAAGTACAAAAAAAAAACAAATATACAATTAAAAGCATACGTACATTACACAAAAAAAAATACAGACATCTCGTGTACCTCCACGACATTTTGAGGTCGATAACCCCTCTCTCCCCCCTCCAAGATCATATATGAAGCTGAACTGGGAACATATTAGACTTCTAATTTTCAATAATCATATGAGTTTACACTATTAATATTTCTACTAATTCGAGGTTCCTCAATCTCCACTCAAATCTTGATAATCCGCCATTTTGAATCCATTTTGATCCAGATTCAAAAGGTCATATCCTGATCACCATTTACCCCACACACAAAGTTTGACTATTCTAACTTGATTTGGCGAGGAGATATGAAAAATTCAAGAAATTTCATGACTCAAAACTTCCTCAAAAAGCTTTTTTTACTCTAACTCCCTTCAAAATGCACTTAGAAAACTGAAATTTACATATTTTGGTGTACGTAACTCACTTTTCATATAAGATCAAAAATGGCAAATTTCACAAATTGGTCCCTTCTCTAGGCCCCCTCAAAATTTGAGTGAACCACCATTTTGAATTTTTTCGAAAAAACAAAAGAGGAATTTTGTAACATTTCTAAGAAGAGTCTATCACCATGTTTTGAGCGAATTTCATGAATACCCGCCGGCGCTACCGGGGGGGAAAATATTTATCAGGAAGTTGGACATTTTGCCAGATGATTACAAATGATCTGAAACGCAAAGATTTGAAGACCTCACTCTCCCCTGACTCTCCCTTCTCCAATCAGGTAGGCTGTATCAAGTTAAAAACTCAGCTAAAAAATACGGATCTCATAATAACTGTAGGTATGATTATATATATACATATGGTGGGTCTTACAATAGTACATATTAAACTATACATGTATGTATATATATTTAGTGGTGTATTAACGACACCACAATGGTGAACAGAATGTATAATTTCATAGGTTTTCTTGGAGACGAATTTAAAAAAAAATGACGCTACTGTACCTGTAAGCATCAAAAAAATGAGGCTACTACGACCGTAGACCGAAAAAAATTTTTTGTATAAAAAATAGAATATGAGTGGTAAAGTGGCATCACCCAAATAACCACACCAATAACGTCATGACATATATCTGAATCGATGAGCAATGTGATGGTAAAGTGGCATAAAAAAAAGATGTCACTTTACCGGTAGACCACGAAAAATGATGCCACTTTATCCGTAGATAAATCTATATATATATGCCAAAAAGTTGGAAATTTGTTTTATGATTACAAATTATCTGAAACGCAAAATTACGAAATCCACCACTCCATTCCGACTTCTCCTTCACAAATCAAGAAAGATCCATAATAACTATCGATTTAAATTAAAAACTCAGCTAATAATAATAGTAAATAATATTTTCTATAAATAATTCTCAAAGTATGCTTACTCGCACTGGTATCACAGGTTCAGGTTGTTTAGTAAATACGATACGCCCATCGAGAAAGGGAGGAACGATATTATGTACTAATAAATGCACTCTAGCAACATTTTCTTCGTCGAAATCTTCATCACCGTGAATCGCATGCACGACACCACTAGTCAACATACGATTTCTTTCCCACAATTCATTATCCTAAAACATACCAAAAATAAGATAATATTAGTGTAATAGCCTATAGTTCGTTACCCAGATGAAGTGAAGTGAACATGGCAATAGCAGTTAATTATTATTATTATTTTTTTTTTAAACATGTAAAAACAAAAACGAAATAGTATTTGACGACGGGACATTTAATATACATGGAATGCATTCAAGTACCTTATTCGTTGATGTTACAATTAACAGAAAAACAGAACTCTAGTTGAATTACATATTTACTAGGTCATTGATTCAATGGTGTTAATGTTTGTCATAACAATATGTTCGGACATTTCCTACTATTCAGCAGTTTAGTTAAATTCCTTGGAAGATTTACAGAAAAGAATAATTCATTTATATCACATTACCTTGCTGATTTCGCGTTGTTGAGCGGACATACGCTTTTTACTATTTTGCTGCAACTGTTGTTCTTTTTTCTTTGTATAATCTTCGCTTATATTGGCAAATGCGTTGTTTTCAGCATCTAGACCCTGGTCCATCAGATACCATTCTCGATCCATTCGCATTTCTTCTTCTTCCCATTGTTCTCTGTCTTCGGCGGTGTCCCATTTTATTTCATCTAAACGACGATGATTTAGTTGAATGCAAATAAGAATAAAATGATTTATTTCACCCTTACCTCTACCAGTTGCTGGGGTGGCACCAGTGCGGCGTCTGTTGGGAGCCCATTTGTTATACTTATGAGCTGGAGTAGGTCGAGGGGTTTCGTCTCTATATCTATCGTGTATTCTGGGAGTAGGGTTATCCCAATCTGATTTGCGATTAGAATCGAATTCATCGTCACCCCAACCTCTGAGAATTTAAATGAATTATTATCGATTTGTTAAGAAAACGAGAAACGGTTACAAAAAAAAATGTATTCACCTCGATGGGGTCTCTCGACCGTCTATATTTGGTGTCCATGGAGCATCTTGGAAACGAATGGATGGAGTGTTGCTCCATGAACGATATCTTTCGCTTTCCTGACGTTTTGATCTGTGTTCGGATTCCTCGTGTTTTCCTACAATTATTTGAAATTAGATTTACAGAAAATATATAATCTTAATTTTTGGTAATTAAAATATGAAGAACTAGTGAAAGTAATTCTTATTTACTTTTAGAGTGATGACTTCGATCTCGTCGATCACGACTGTCTCTGGAATCGCGATTTTCGCGACTATCTTTACGAGATCTTTCGGAATCGGAACGATGAGACTTTTTATTCTTAGTCGAGGCGTATACACCACGCTCACGCTCTTTTTTCAAACGATGTTCGAATCTTTCTTTAGCTTCCTTAGTGATACCGCCAGTATGAGTTGGAGTTTCGATATAAGGTTTACGATAATGTCGATCTTCTTTTCGTTTATCATATTTCTTTATTGTACTATCTTTGGAATTCGTTTCATCTTCAAGTTTTCTTTCTCTTTCTTCTCTTTTTTTGGCTGAAATAAAAATTTTATGGAATAATTATCACCGCTGTTGTAAGAGTAAACATAACATGATGCAATACAATTATGCTCATTACCTGCTAATTTATCAAGTCCTAAAAGAGAAGTTCGTGCTTGAGGTACTTTAAATTCGAAGGATTCAATAGGATTTGGTTTCTTTTTAATAATTAATCCCCCAGTTTCTTCTTGATAGCCTTCTAACTTGTAAACACTTTCGTCATCCGACATTTTAAGCGCTTATGAAGATCGCTGTTTACGAATTAATTTGTGTAAATATTGTTCGAAAAAATAAAAAATCATTTTTCTAAAGAAAATAACATTTCAAGTACTACTCTTCACGTAAAACTGAAATTAACAAAAATATTATACGATAATTTTTTTATTTCACATTTTATTATTATCACAAGCTTTGTTTTCAAGTTTTATCAGCACATTTATTTTTTTTGCATATGAACAAGCCAGGAATTTTTATTGGTTCGTTAGCACGTTTGCTATCCAATAAAAAATTACTCATTCGGATGCGTGGCAAATTCATTACTTTCACAATACGCCTCCTGGAAAATCTAGCGTAGGAATGTCGTAAATCCGAAACACCAAAAAAAAAAGCCAGAAACATAAAAAGAGACAGAAACACAATTAAGTACACTTGATATTTTAATTTATCGTTGGAAGGTATAATTTAAACGTTCGATGTGTTTGCATTAAGTTTATTTCAGAGTCGATACAACCTATTTGAAGTTACGAAAATATGTATTTAGCATGTACCAGAAGGAAAACTCTACCACCAGGTCCAGGTAATGTATAGACTACGTGTTTCTGAAATTCGTGCAGCATACCTCCATATAGTAATAATTTTACTCTCATTTTAGTGAACGTTTATTTACCAGAACCCGAAAATGCCATAAAAACGACTCCTATGAAAAGAAAAAATTTCTCGGCCGAAGAAATCACATTTTTGAAAACTCTCATACAAAAGTATAGGCCTAATCAAGTAGAAAATAAGAAAACTGATACAGCCAATCTTGGCGAAAAACAACGAATATGGGAAAGTATTACCGCTGAATTTAACGCTCATTTTCAAAACGGCGAAGAAGTACGTGAAACAAGTTTTCCCGAGGAAATCTAGCTTTCTTTTAATTATCTCATCCAATTTTCTTTTTCAGACCAGTGTAAAGCAATTAAGAAAGTTGTGGGATAATTTAAAAACCAGAAGAAAAAATGAACTTCTGCGCGAACGTCTAGTAGATGACGATACTGGCGTAATTGACTGCAAGCCCAAGTTGTGTAATTCGAATTACGACGATGTATCTGACTCTTTAGATAGCAATGCTATGAGTGTAGATTTCCCTTCAGCTTTGGAGGATAATTCTTACGGACCTAATCATAGCCCGCAAAGCTGGACCTTGCCCATTGAAACAGTTATCATCGAAAACGAAGAAACATATAAAGATGTGCATCATCACCATGAAGATGAGCAACCTTTCGCTGAACCTAATGAGGGTATGTCACATTCAAATTATGTACACTTTTTTTTGTATTATTCTATCTCGAATTCATATCATTCGATAATTGCAGTTTTGCCTAAATGCACGTGTAACCAAACGAAAAAAGAAATGGAATTAAGACATAAAAAAATTAAGCTTATTCTGCAAGAAGAAGAAACTCTTTATAAAATGAAAAAAGACGAACAGCAAATTAAAAACGAAATCGCCAAGGTTCAGTTGAAAATCGTCAAAGAAAAAAAAGCGTATTTAGCGAAAAAACGACGGTTGCAGTTGCAAATCCTCACCAAGCAATTAGATAATTCGAATCGAGCGGAAATTAGCGAAGCTGATAACGGTAACGTGATAATTATCAAATTTTATAATTTTTCTCTTCATCGTTAATTGTCTCAATTCAATTATTTCGCAGAAGTTCAACCTAAAATAAATAACTGTGTCGCTGAAAATGACGATAGTGGTGCTGACACCGCTAAAACTAAAGTTGTTCAATGTATTAAGAATGAAAATAATGCCGAAGACTTAACTAACAATGTATGTATCGATTCGCCGTATTTCGAAATAATTTAATTTGAAATTAAGATAATTTTATGAAAACATCGAGAACAACTTAATGATAGATTATTTAAAAGTGCCCTTTTATCATTTAACCTTCAACCTTTCTGAGCTGTTTTTAAATACTGCAAATTAATACTTTGTTTTTCTAATGTAAAAATTATTATTATTTTAACAAAGTGTTACGTATTAACTTGTTCACCTGATTATATGTAATGTTGTTGCAGTGTCTGCTGGCTAATGGGAATATTGAAAATGAGGTGAATAATCTCCGAAGATAAAAATTCTTCATTTTATGGGCTACATGACATATTGAAAAGAAAACGAATTTTTCTTCTCTGGTACCAAGAGTACAATTCGTAAGTTCGTTGGTCGATGTTGGGTTTTTTACATACCTTATTTTTTACGTTTTTCGATTTGTTGTATACTTCATTAACGTAGGGATTATTGTACAGAAGTTATTGCGAATATGTTTAATTATTTGTGTTTTTCTATATATTTTTTAACGTTTTTAATGTACTTATAAAAAATGTTTTATTATTTATTGTGTTTTATGATATACGTATAAAAGTATTCCATTGTTTGATTTCTCTATCACGATTATAGAATGTTGAAATTTATTGAGTTTTGTTGAATTTTTGAGACGTAATGTGTCAAAATTTAAACCAAAATTAGTCCGTTGTACGAGTTTCAGGGTAAAGTTACGACATGTAGACTAGTGTGTTTATTCTAGTTACTGTCTCGCTCCTAACCCGGTGCTGCATCTTGTATGATGTAGTAAAATGGTAACACTGAACTGTTTGTAATTTTTTCAATGTGAAATTTTATAAATCAGTAATTAACTAATTAGGTGATAACTTTTAATTAGAAGTGCAGTGATGAAAAGAAATAAACTGCGATTACTATAGTTGCTTCATTTTTAAAATATGTATATAAATGCTTCAGCTGTGAAGCCGGAACTTACATATAATTTATCAGCAGGTGAATGAAATAATATTTCATCCTTTGAGATTTCATTTTATTTTGGTTCGTGTCGTTGCATCAATACGTCCAAAGGGAGGTAATGGTACGATATATTAGGCAAGAGATTAGAAATGTAGGTAAAACCTTTTCCTAGGAAATAACTTTTGAATCACTTATTGTGAAAAGTAGCGATACTTCACTGGAAAGAATGTCGAAACAAGGATCTACTAAGCCCATTTCCAAATTTTATGAGCCAAGCAGAACGAAGTTGAAATCAAATTTATGTTGAGAAGTCAGACCGAAAATACGAGTTTCTTAATACCTTTCTAATCTTCAACTTGTTACCAAGAAATGCAATTGTATTTTTCATTTGTTCTGTAGAAAGCTTTCTCGATATACCTTTAAGGGTTGCAACCCAAAAAATTCTAAAGAAATGTCACCAGAAGAGGTGGAATTTCAGAGTTGATTTTAAGCGACATAGAAAACTTTTCAGAATTTTTTAGCGTACAGTAATTGCAAGTACATCAAAAAAGGTTACAATTGAGCGCATGGAAAGGAGAGTGAAGCAATTAGTGCTGAGTTCAGGGAGTCGATGTGTTTTAAATACATTTTTTGGTGTGATTTTTCAACATGAATATCTCGAGAAAAGAGTTGGATAAAAAATCTTGACATAATTTTTAACGACGTATTCCTACATTTTTCGCGCCGTGATTGGTTTAAAAGTTATAAAAAAAGAGTTTAACCCAATTTTTCAAACTCAAAGAGGATCCAGTTCTCTTTGCAGCAGTACAGCGGTGAAATCAGAAATTTTTTGAATAGAAGGTACTTAGGCTTAATTTTTTCGCAACTAAAGACACGGCTTATAAGTTAAAAAAAAGAATCAACACTCGTTTACTAGGTTGCGAAATTAAAAAAAAAATCAACAAACGAAAAGGAAAAAAAAGAATTATGATTTATTGAAACTACTTACAATTTAATGATGAAAATCGTTCTAATCAAATCATTTGGCTATTTGGTTTTTGATCCTTTCACTTCAGTAGAAAATGACGCAAAAATAAAAGAAATTACTAATTACAAATTTTTTTGAGATCAAGGACATGCCTACTGCCCAGACCATGTCCAAACGCTTTTAAACCCCCTTAACTACGTATTCTTGGGAGTGTTACTTCTTTTAAGTTTAAATTTCCAATTTTCTTAACTTGCATTTTTATCATCAAATTACGAAAAAACAAACTTTATAAAAATAAAAATAACGAAAAAATGTATGCATTTCAACTTGACAATTTTAAGCGAAATTTAGTCATCGTGACGTGTTCATTTTCATTAAACTTTCATCGCTTAAATTTTGTCAAGTTAAAATATATGTTTTTTCTTCTGTTATTTTTACTTATCATGAGTTGCTTGACAGTTGGATAAATTTTGTACCTAGTATCTACCCAATAAACTCCAAGTTTCGTTTGAAATTACACGTAAATTACGATTAGGGCCCATAATCTTTTTTCAAATAAGATATTTGAAGTTAATTAAAAAAAAGTAAAATAAATTTAAGTAGACGAAAGCGTTGCTTTTTCTGTTTCTATGAATTTTTCAAAGTATTTGTGAATTGTCTTTTTAAAATGTCTACGCGCATCATATGCCCCTATTTTCTTGAAGATGAAGTTGAATGCAAATATATAAATACTTGAAATAATATCTCTTGCTTCTAAGAATTTATCATAATGAAATGAGAAATAAATTGAGAAAATTTTTGTTCTCTCAAGATGTTCAAGTGTTTATTTCTAGAAATGAAATTATTTCTAGAAATACTCCTATGGAAAAGGAATACGACACTTGAAATTTGTCAACACTTTCATATTCGTATATTTTTGATTATGTGCTTGAAATAAATAAAAAGATGATAATATTACGCAATTTAATTAAATTAGTTTTCGTGTTAAATAATATTCGTTCGCATGTAACATAAATTGAATACTTTCAAGAAATCACTTAGGCAATTTTATCAACACTTCGAACGTATTTGTTGCTTTATAGCTATAGTTAGGATAATTTTAGGATTATAACATTTAAAAATATTTATCTAAAAATCAATGAGCCAAAGAATGAAGCAATTACTTAGTTTAACTGAATAATTAATTAAATGAAGAAAAGTAAATGAATGTAAATTCATTTTAATTTATAAAATTTATACCTATTTCAGAACGCATATGTTTCATTGAACATACCTAAAAAAAACCTATTTATGAAGAAATAAAAAAGCCAAGTAACACGTAGGTATAATATTTTTTTTAGTATCTATTTTCTTATTTTAAGGACTAGAAATGTAAATTTAACCATTCTTATGTAAAAAGTTTATCTAAGCAGTAAAATTACATTGTAAAAAAATTGGTAAAATGCATTAAATATTGTATCCATGAAAAATATAATTAAAATGTTTTCATGTAATGACGTAATCGAGAAGAAATACGACTTTCACAATATTCAAATAAAAAATTATCTCAAAGAATGAAAATTTATATTTTTTCTTTCGTTGGATGGCAATAATGAATTTAAAAATATTCATAAACGCGCACGAAGTTACTATTTTTAATCATATCATTTCTAATTTTTGATTCGTTACTAAAATATCAATGTTCGTATCTTTAAAAAAAAGTGATGAGCATTAACCGCGCTAATCCTAGGCCTTACCACTCGATAACACACAGGCCATAGAGAAGCAGAAGGAATATGCAGGGAAGGGGAACTTTGTTTAAAACATTGCAATGATTTGTTCTGTACTTTAGTCGCCAGTTTATCACTTAACCGGTTAAGTTGACAATACCATTATGATCCATGCGATTCGTTTACCATATCAGTTATTATTTGAATATTCGTAAATGTGAATTTTCGTGTTTGGTATCCAGAATTTGAAAAAAAATCAAGATGTTTTGCGGCAAGTGTCTCTCCAAAGTATGTATTTTTTACATTATTATTATTTTTTTGAGTTGCAATATTGATTTGTTCTTCATCAATAATTTCATAATGATTTTTCCATAAATTTTTACTATCAGTTTGATGTTAGATATTTTTGTACTGAAGCTAGTTTTCATAGTAATAAATGAAAAAGGAAGAGAGACAACGATTAACATTTTTTTTTTCAATTATTAAATATCAAGTGATCAAAACTAACAAAAATTTATTCATTCATTTTTTAAAATTGATTAATAATAATTATTTAAGGTGTGACTTCCGTCCGCCTCGTAGATTTAGATACCGAGTGATTTGGCACAAAATCGGAAATTGGACTTTTTTTGACCTCGTCTATTCAATATTATTCTATATGAAAAATGAAAAATTATATTTATTGATAATAAAATATTGTATTGAATTATAAGTAGAATTAGTACCCACTATCAGGAAGCTTAAACATCTGAATATATAGTATTAATTCACAAGTGAATTTTTGGACGGGATGAAACATGATTCCATGAATTTTGAGCGTGTTTTTTTCATGAGTTATGTTAAAAGAAAAAATAAACCATACCTTTTTTCGATTTTCGTATTCAGAATCAAAGAAACTGATGAATTATAAATTGTAATGGAGGAGTTTGGATGTTTAGAAACATATTGTTCTACATAATTATTCGGTTGAAACATTTATTGAAGTTTAAAAACAAAAATTAAAAAATGACCTATTTTACTTTCTGCATATGAAACTAGTTATGAAAACCCTTGAAAAATTCATAGAATTTAATTCCTTCTTATTGGAAGATTTACACCTGAACCTATCAAGACTGCATTAGCTTCCACAACTGAAGTATTGAAATTACTAGGATTGTTAGGATTTGCACTCATTTAAATAGCATTTACTCAAATTGGCTATATTCTATTACATATTTCAAAGAAAAACGAGTTTTTCATCATTTTGGATAACATTTTTGTCACCTACTTGATTACCTATCAATGTCCCGTCTACTTTTATAGTGTCCTACCTGATTCTATGCATACTTCCTACGTTCTACTTCGAACTACGAATTTACCTATTTTGATTTCATCACTTATTCCTTATCGGAATTTATTTACAATATTTTTGTAATGACAATGAACTTCGATCATCATTTTGTTGTTGTTCCAATTTCTTGAAAATGTTTGTATGAAATTAAATTTTTATAACATTCATTATTATAATCATTGAGATTGGGATAACAGCTGTTCGAATAATTGAATTCCTCTCGTACTTTTTACGTCGTCTATGAGGTAGCAATGATTAATTAGCCTGCGAATTTTTATCCCACGGTTCTTGTTTTCATGAACGATGCTCTCACGCATGCGTAAACGCATCTCGCTTCTTTTCTTGTTTTCGAGAAGAATGTTGATTACAGACAGGAAATATATACTTTTACTTGAATACCGGAATTGAGTTGGTAATATTTTCAATATTTCTGAGAATCATGAAATATTGAAGTATGGTTGTGATTTAGTATGGTACAATTTACAGTTAGTTAATAGGACGTTGTTCCATTTGATACCAAAGACGTATTGAAAGTCTAAAATAATTACTTAATAATGCGTATTGTTCGGTGTATTTGATGCGTTCGAGGTGTTAGTTTTAACGAGTGATGGATATGCTGTTCCAAAATCATTATGGTGCGTTTAACTATGAGTCGTATAAGATATCATAGGGTTAGGAAGATGAGCAACGTTTCGGTACCAGATGATATAGTTTTGTTAGAAAAAGATTTCCTTAATGAGGTGAGTACGTCAGCTGAATTTAAGTTATCATATGTATCGAATCCTAATCAGTAATGATCGCACAGGATGTCATATTTTACCATTTAATAGTCGCAGATGTTGAATAGATGGTCAAAATATCGAACGATTTGAACCTTAATCTTACCATATGATGAATTTATCACCTCTTATAGTAACTGCGTATTGTAACGTGGCCGAATGCTTCACGAGACTGTTAATGATGGTTTAATGAATATACCAATAAGTGATAGAATCGTGGTTCATAAAAAATTACTATAATGATTCGCAAAACTTGAGATATGATCATTTTTATCACTTTTTTTTTTCAAATAAACGTGATATAAATTAATGTTAGTTATCAAACTGTGGCGAGTAGTTCAATTTCGCATTACATAATGTTGATTTTCGTTTAAATTTATATTTGCGAAGTTTAATTTCTGTCTTTTTCTGCATCAAACGTTAGATAAGATAATATTTCATGTTCTTATCATTGTATCAATGGAATTACCATTCATGTTAATATGTCACCTCGTGAATTACTCGAGTGAATCACGTTAGTTCAGTACTCGACAAAGTCTTATTCTTTGTTGTCGCATATTCTAGTGAAATTATTAATTTTCGCGTTACTAATGTTCGTAAAATTATTATAATTCAAGTTAGGAGTTCGAAACCTACCGAAGAAGTTCCAAAAACCAGGTAAATGAACTCGCGTAATTTTTTGTGTTACAGTGTTGCCATTTATTCGAAAAAAAACACCATCAAGTTGGAGCGTGAATCATGGTTTTTTCTCGATTTTTTCCGATTTATCTATAATTTTTCAAGTACATTCTCTAATATTTTACCTTAATGATAATTTTACCAACAAAACCCATTACAGCAGTACTTTCATAATTACGAATGGCAATGGCGGATTACGTTACTGCTCGTAACACGTTTGAAAAATTTATTTTACGCGCGTAATTCACGTCATGGGCTTAATGAAGCTTGAAGTTTCTTTCACAAACGGTGAAAAGTTGAACATTTTTTTCAGTTTCGATTTCCCTTTTGTGTTTTGAAAATGCGCGTTATCACGTTAAAATTTCCGTCCGGTTGGTGGAAACGAGTTATCAGTCATTCAAAAGTAAGATTACGGTTGATTTTTTTTGAGATTTTATTTTTCACACTTGAGGATGTCACGAATTCAACGACTGTTGGTAATTTGAGAATTGATTTAACGTTTCATCTGTGGAACTCACTGAACCATTTCGCAGAATTAATTTCGAATGCAGACTTGAAAGATAAAGATTTTTTTTGTGACGTAAAAGTATTATTTTCATTCAACGATTCACGGGGAATGAATAAAAGAAGTGGATATAGTCATGAAAGCGTTTTTATTAGGAGAACTGTAAGCAGCCATGCTACATTACTGGAGGTGATTTTTTTACGTGGCATCATCACACTTGCAGAATTTGTTTACATCGGCATGGCCACATATCCAGCACCAAGGTTGGGCAGTGGGTACTCCAACTTAAATCACCTATATTGGTTCCTAGGAAGTAATTTTGGAAAGTTCTTAAAAATTGCAATGGAGGGGAGGGAAAAATATTGCAATGGGGGGAGGGAAAAAATATTGCAATATAATCAGAAAGAGTATATTTTTCGAATGTGCGAGCAAATAAAAGTTACTCTTAAGTAATACGATTTCATGTAGTCAAATTATAAAAATTTTTGGTGATTGTCGTGAACCAGTATTCTTTACTCGTATTTCACAGGTAAAGCGTAAGTAGCCATGCAGGATCATTGGAGCTGAATTTTTCGTTTCGTTTTCCTCACATCTTAATCTCTTATACTTTTTTGTGAAGAAATTCTTATCAAAATATCTCAGTATCTACGTATAATTGATAGCCGAAGTAAACACAAGTGAATCTCATTTCACACATTAACCACAAACCCAGCTAATGGAATTCTTTTAACGATTATTAGAATTTCTTTTCTTGATTTAACAACAGGCATAGCTCAAAATTTTTTATGGTATTCTACAAATTTTTAGACAGGGCTACAGCCTGCCTCTTTCATCTAATTTTGATGCGTTTGGTTTGTTGGTTAGCTCTTGAGCTAGAAGACAGTCCTTTGTTAGTTTCAACCCTCAGCCCCTTTTTTTGCCCGCCTTAGCCCCTCGAATCCACATTCTTTGTCTAAATGAAAAACTGGAAAAAACTCTGAGCACATTCCTGCAAGGATATTTCCAAATTTCTATTTTGTTCATGGTCGAGAAATTTCAGTTGAAAAATTCAGCTTAAAAGTAACGGAAACTGAAAAAATCCTGTAATTATGACAATGTTCAAAAGCTAAAATTCCAATCTACAGATTCTCTGTGAAATCTGGGCCCGAAGTAATTTGCCCCCTTTGCCCACCACTCAGTCCTGTCCCTCCCTCTCCTCTGCCCTAATTTGATTCTTGTCTCCATCAACTATGAACATGTCTTTTATGGTGTGTTATACGTATTTATTCACCCCATTAATTATATAAGTCGTTAATTATCAAATTTTAAGTAAGTGAGCATCTTCGAGCTTCTTAAATTTTGTCATTCTTCATCTTGGGCCTATTTTAATCCAAATTCATAGCGCCATATTGTACTTTTTCTTTGAGCTCTTTAGTAGAGATAGCAGTTTTATTGCTTCAACACCCCGCCAGATTTTTCATTGACGTTAATGTTGGTTTTTAGCTGAGTTTTTAACTTGAAAACGATAACTATTACAGCCTACCTGATTTGGAAGGGGGTTGGGGGAGGGTGGAGTCCTCAAATCATTGCATTTCAGACCATTTCCAATAACGTGGCAAATGTCCAACTTTTTGATATATATTTTTTCCCATATGTAGAGCGGGCGAGGATTTATAAAATTCGCTCAAAATTTAGTGAAAAAGTTCTCTTAGAAATGCAAAAAAGTTTTTTTTTTTTGGATGAACCTCAAAATGGCGTATCACTCAAATTTTAAGAGGGAATGGAAAAGAGGCAAATAGCTCAAATTTTTGATGTTTGATCTCATATAAAAAAGCGAGTCACGGACACCAACATTTCTGAATTTCAGCTTCCTAAGTGCATTTGGAGGGGAGTTCAAGCAAAAAACTGCTTTTGGAGGGGAAATTGCTGCAGGAAATTTCACGAATCTTCTATTTATCGTCACGAAATCAACCTAGAAAAGTCAAACTTGGTGTGTGGGGTTAATAGGTGACCAGAATATGACCTCTTGAATTTGAATGAAAATTGGTCCAAAATGGCGAATTATCAAAATTTGAGTAGAGCTTGAGGAGTCTAAAATTAGTACAAATGTAATCGACATGAGCTCATATGTTTATTGGGGATAAAAAGTGTACTACATTCGCAATTCATTGCCATACGTGATGTTAGGGGGGGGGGAGAAGGAGGGTTATCGATCTTAAAATATGATGGGGATACACCAGAGATCAACAATTTCTTTTTGCTGCTTCATATGATAAAATGAGCTCAAATAGCTAACCTGTTGTAATCGTAGCTCCTCAAGTGTATTTGGTGGAGAGTTAAAGTGAAGAAGGGTTTTTGAGGATGTTTTGAATCATGAAACCTTGAATCTTCCATATATCCTCACCAAATCATTCTACAAAGGTTAAACTTTGTATGCGGGGTTAGTTGATGACCAAAATATGACCTCTTGAATTTGGGTCAAAACGTTTGCAAAATGGCGGATTATCAAAGTTTGAGTAGAGCTTGAGGAGCCTCAAATTTGTTACAATGTAATTAATATGAATCTATATGATTATTGGGGATGATGAGTATGCAATATCCTCAATTCACCTCCATACATGATGTTGGAGGGAAAAAGAAGGGGTTATTGACCTGAAAATGTGGTGGGGTGTACGTAAAGTCGAAATTTTTTTATTGTTGTGTCATATGATAAAATGAGTTTAAGTAACTAACTTATTTTAATTTTAACTTTCTAAATGAATTTGGAGGGGATTTGGAGCAAAAAACGACTTTTAGAGGGGAAATTGCTGCAGGAAATTTCGTGAATTTTCCATATCTGCTCATCAAATCGACCGACAAAGATCAAACTTCGTATGTAGGATTAGTTCATGACCAGAACATGATATCTTAAATGTGGGTCAAAATGGATCCAAAATGGCGGATCTAAAAAATTTGATGATGATTTGAGGAGCCTCAAGTAGTCATAATTTGAGAAATATGTGTTCATTATGGTTATTGCATAGCAAGAAACACTACATTTGTTCTAAATTTAATTTATTGAGTGATTTTGAAAGGGGTATGGTTGGGGTTTTCATGCTTGGTATTGGGTGTGGCTTGTTGTCATGAAAGGGTCATCAACGTTATTTGCAAACTTGAACAAGCCCCAGTTAAAAACTCACCTCTAGTAATGGGACATGGCTGCTTACATTTTTCAAAAACTGTATTTATTTTTTCTATCATTATTTCGTTACCCTGGCCGTGTATAATTTCCAAAACTTATACGTTCAGAATGAACCGGTCGAGTGTTTTCACTTTAATCTCCAGACCCTTCGAAATTTAAGTGGAATCAAAAGTTCGAAAAATGATTGCAGTACATTCGCACCAAAAAACTTTTCACATATTTCGAACGATTTCTACGCCTACTTCTCGGTGCCATGAAGTAAGAAAAAAATAAGCATAATGTGTTGAAAACAGGTCAATAAACTATAAATGGTATAGAACGTAATGATATGAAATAACCCCTTCCCTTCTTCTGATTTCTTCATCGATAACCCCTTTTCATCTCCTCTTACATCACCTGTCATGATGAATTGAAGATGTACTTCATTTTCTTTACTATATCAAGACCCTATTTTCGTGTTTTCCCAAATTTCAGCTATTTTAACCATCTTGGGCTTTCCTTAAATTTTGACTATTCGCGATTTTGTAATAGCTACGGTTTTTATTGAAACTCTCGTTAAAAATCGCTTTATTCCTCGATATCGTCGCGCTTAAATTATAAAACAATTGTAATACGTCGAGGCGTATTACTCAATGGAAAATAGATTCGACGATCTAAGTATTTATTCATCGATTATGGAATAGGTGCTAATTAAGTATTGTCGAGTCGGTGTAATTTGGTCTCGATTATGCTTATTCGTACGTTGGAATTGCGCGACGGTTGTTGGTTTATGCAGCGTGCACAATGGAAGATTGCAATAAGGTAAGAGTTTATTATGGTAATCTCGATTATCGATACCGAAGGGGTAAATTTATCGGATAAAAATCCACGGACATCGGCGTAACGCGGCGCGTTTCCAACATACACGGTGTAGCTTTTAATGTATATGCTGTATAGAAACGAAGAGCAATCGAAGCGAAACATAAACAAATAGAGCGACCTTCATGAGTACCGGATTAAGGTATTTATATTGTTAATTAAAATTCAGCTCGAATTTATCCGCGTCCTTTTTCCAGCCGTGCTTTTCATTGTGCTCGTACAAAAAAACACCCGCGCCCTTCTCTCGCTCGAGTCTGAATTTTCCACGCCGGTCGAGCACCTCGAGAGTGTAGAACGGATTGACATATGTGGGAAATTCGTATAAAGAATTCCCGAAGCGGGAGGATTCGAGTGTATTCGATAATCAGAGATTGGAGATGAAATGACTAACGATGGTGATAAGATAGAAGATTAAATAATCATCTATATAGTAAAATTAATACTTTTAAATGATGTTTCTCGATTTACAACGTGGTATATTGGTGTCTCTGATTTAACAATATGTTGGCAATTATTTCGAATATTTGGCTCAAAACGAGTACATTTTTTAATTCACGTTATGCCTATAGTTACCTCGAGAATTCACAGCAATCCGAAACTGTAACTGTAAGTTTTACCCATTGAGGTATCTCGTGTTTATTGCTTCACTTGATATTGTTCAACTAGCTACTGATTTTCAAGAGTTGCTCTTGAAGTGTAATAACTCGTGTTAACCAGTGTGTGGTGAAAAATCATTCAACTATCGAAGGCGTTGCTTAGTTAATTATAGTATCGATATTACTGATTGGCGATATAATTCAGAGGTTCTTAAATTGAAAATCATACGTAGTAGCGTTTGCCAGGTGGTGAATGAGAGGTGTTTGCGACAGAAATTTATATTACGTTGTAAATTCGTTGCAACGATGTATTTACGTCGTACTACGGAAGCATTACGTTATTTATACGAGTCTTAAGAGTATTTTTCATTTTATTTTTAGTCGAGTTTTTAATGAAAAATCACACTATTATAGCCTTTCTGATTTCAGAGGGAGGGAGATCATTTGTATGTGTTTGAGAAACGTCCATTAAGATATGTACGCATTTGATTTGTTACCTATTTCAGAGAACCTAGCATGATCTCCAGGGACGTACCGAAAGGGGGGGAGGAGGAGAGCTTCCCCCTTGGCTTTTGAAAAGTTGGTAAATTTGGAGTTTTAGCGTAAAGTTGGTAAACTTGACCACTTGCGCAGTATTATTACAGCTATTTTTAAATTTTTTGAAGACTAACAAGACTGTAACATCGTATTTAACATCTTATTTTCGTGGAGCAAAAAAAAAAAAGGTCAACAGTTGATAAAATTTCATGGTATTAGTTGGCAATTTTTGGTTTTCTCCCCCCCCCCCCCGCCCTGAAGAAGGTCTTCGGTACGCCCCTGATGATCTCTCTGTATATTAAAATCAAACTTTGAAAACTGTAACGCTGAAGTTTATGTACCTATTTTATTGTGGTCAGGGGTATATAGACCTATACTTACTGTGTATTGTATCTAAATAGGAAATAAACAGTAAAATTAGCAAAATTCGCAAGCTTACCTACTAAGGTGATACGCTGAGCCGGAATTCGTTTTTTTTTTTTTTTTCAAAAAGTATAATTATTTTGCCTACAGAGTCCATTACCGATTTGTCACTTATTTTAGAAAATAGCTAAAAAGTGTTGCTTCTAGAAAAAAATTAAAATGGTTTAGATATGAATAAAAAAAAAAAAAAAACAGTGATTAAAATGATTTTTGGTCGTTGAATAACACGGTATAACTTTGGAAAGTAAAAAAATTTTTAATTGTCCAAAATTAATTTTTTTTAAATTAATTTTTTTTTTATTTTTTTTTGGGGGAGGAGGGGTGCACAAATTGAATTAGGAAGCTGAAATTTTCACAACATCCGTTCGAGGTCATTATGCAGCTATTGAGCTATTGTGACCTTCTCCTTTTCACTTGAAAATTAGCGAACATTTTTCGATGAGATGTTCATTCGATTCTCCAAAAATAGTTCTCATGTTTTTGATTCGATTTAAATTTTGAGGTGGGGAGGAGGTGAGTAGACTTCGAAGACATTAATTTTTTTTTTCTTGGTGCCATATGATGGAGTAAAATGAGGATACCGAAATATCTGAATATTTATGGAGGGAATTGGGAACAAAAAACAGTTTTCGGGACGGATTGGTCGTGAAATTCCCTGAATCGTTTATATCTCCTCACTCAGTCTAGCTTGAAAGCTCGAACATTGTATGTAGAGTTAGTTATGAATGCAAAATGGCGTATGGTTAAAATGTTGAGGAATCTGAACGAGTCTGAAAAAGTTCAAGTTTTGGGATATCGGGACTAAGTATGATAACTGAAACGAAAAAGTATACTCTCAAGTCCATTTGACAGGTGATGTTAGAGAAGATAGAGGGTGGTGAGCATAAAAAATGAAGATGGTAAAAATTTTTATCACGGTTTCATATGATATTGGTTGCTCAGATTACCAACTTGGTAAAACTTCAGCCTCCTGGATGAATTGGAGAAGAGTTGGGACGAGATTCTTTTTCTAAGAGGGGAAATTGGGTCATGTAATTACTTGAATCGTTTATACCTTTTCATGAAATTTAGCTAGATACCTCGAAGATTTTATGCAGATTCATATTCTAGAGCTTGCTCAAATTATTAACCTAAAAGATTTCATCCTCCTGGATGAATTTGGAGGAGGGGTAGGTAATTGTGGCAGTTGGAGCGGAAAACATCATTAAAAACTCAGCTCTCTTCATATAGCATGGCTACTTACGTTTTTCTAAATAATTTTTTTTTTAGAAATTTATTTTTTTGGTTAGAGAGTGGGGGTTGGCTGAGGGATTTTTTAAATTACAATATCGAAAGATAAGACGTTTGTGAAGCAACTCTTATTAAACATCAGTGTTGGGTATTATTCGGAAGCAATTATCGGAAAATTATGAAAATTACGTTTTTTGTCATTTTTTTTTAAATTTATTTATTTTTGGATTTTTTTCTTATTTTTAGAATGCACTTTTTATTTTCATGTTTTGTATTTGTTTTTTTCATTTTTCAATGATATATAGAAAAGTTGGTTTCTACCCTGTTTATCTTCATTTTCGATTTTTTTTTCAAGTTTTAATAATTGTGTATTTTGCGTTTCACTATATAAAAAACTATAAAAAATATTTCTTTTCAAAAACTGCTTCAACAAATTTGAAATAATTTTTTACAAGTTTTTAGGTACGTTTATATTATTATTTAGGATTTTTTCTTAAAGTTGAAAGCTTTTTCCCATTTTTACTGTTCATTATAAAAAAAATTATAATTATGCACTTTTATATGTTTTTTTTTTTCTTTCTTTTCAAGTCAACAAATTTTATTCACCTTGCTTTTACTCTTGTGTAATCTGTATTTCAAAAGTCAAGAAAACATCGACGAATTTTTAGATTTTTTTTTCTTTCTTTGTTACATTGATTTTATAAAGAAAACAAAAATTATAGTTTTGTTCCTTATAGCCAAATAATAAGTGTTTTCTTGAGTGGAGGATAGAATGAGGACTAAATTGAATTCAGCATAATGGTAGTTAATATTCAAATCTATCACTGGCTCTTGGAACATTTTTTTGGAAGCGAGGGGGGAGAGTAAACAAAAAAGAGATTAGTTATTCTTACTTGTGGTTCAAAAAAAAATCTTTTTTCTTTTTTTTTGGCAGCAGAAATTTTGATCAGGTTTTTCCAACTTGAGATATTCATTTGCTTTTTTATTCGACGTACGGAATGATGTAATGGTTATTTAAGTTGTCTTTGATCACGGATGTTCTTCGATAATTTTTGTGAATTTTGGAGAGCTCTTTATGCTTTTAGCACACTTGATGCTGGTGGGTGAAGTTGAACAAATTTGAAGTTGTATCGATAGCTCACTTCTACTAAATATAATTATGATGATTCACTCAGCTTTGCGAATAATTTAATTATTCGAATTTCTTATTATCATTTTTCACTGTCATTTGAAGTATCTCTAGGAAGTCCTAGTATTCTAGATCATAAAAAAGTTATTATTGTTAAGGCCTCAGTAGCATCATAGTAACACCGACGTATAAAACTAACCCAAAAATATACTGAAAAATTTGAATACAACTTCCCAGTAATCAGGGTTGAAAAATATAATGCAAAAAAATTGCCTATGGTCAATATCGAAGAACATTTTAATTATTGGTTGCACGAACCGATTTTTCTCTTCAAGTATGCTTCAAGTTAATAAACTGATGATGCAATTTAAAAGGGAAAAATTCGCGCTCGAACTTGAACTCGTTGGTTAGGAATTGAAGCGTGAAAATGGAACGAACTGAGCCGAGTCGTTTTTGCGAACTTGGCCAACGATGAAGGATTACTCGACCCTGAATCTGTGCTAAAATCGAGTTACGTAATATCTGTAACGTATTGAATCTTTTCATAGATCGTGTTACTTGAATACGTAGATTGATTCATCAATGATTTTCATGTTAACAAAATGAGTCAACAAATGGTATCTTTTAGCATGAATTTTTTGGTAAAGAATATCATAATGTTGATGAGTGTCGAAAATTAAGCTTATCGTTTAAATGAATCTATTCGTTTGAAAGTCTACAACTGAGTTTTTGCAAAGTATTTTGCATTTGTGAAGTAATTAAAAATCACGAAGGCAGGTTAAGTAGATTTGCAAGCACGAGTAGGTTAAGAGTTAGAGATAACAGTGAAATTTTTCCAAGACCTTAATTGATTTTAAATCATTTAAACTTACTAATAATTATTTGTATTGAATTTCTTCAACTTTTGAATTTATTCTTTCAAGAAATTCTTATTTTTTCGAGTTAAATTTTTTTTTTTCATTTTCTCTTATGATTTAGCCATTGAAATTTTTTTGATTTTTATGGTTTTTAATTAAAAAAAAATTTTTTGTGCATACATTTTCATTTCCTTTGATTTGATTTTTTTTTTTTTTTTCGTAAATTTGAAATTTGAATTCTATCTAAAAATACAAAAATTGGTCATGTATGTAATTTTCCGCATGAAGTAGTAGATTACTTTTCGACGTTTTCAAACTTCAGACGAAACCATAGAGATTATGTAGAAATGCAAAGCCGCTTGGAGGGAGGGGAAGGGGCACGTTGTCCTGGACTTGAACGTTTCATATGGGCAGCATTGGTTCGGTGATGGTAAATTTCGTTCAAAAAATTAAAAAATTGGGAAACCATAAGAAATTGCATGAAAATTAAAAACAACGAAAAATGTTCAAAATTGGTAAAAAATCTTCAAATTGAAAAATGTCTAAAAAAATCCCAAAATGTTAATAAGCATGTTAAAATATGCTGTAAAACTAATAAATAAGGTCCTGAAATCAAAACGAAAGTCCAATATTAAGAATATAAATATGTCCAATACTGAAAAAAATATGTGATTCCTTCTTTTCCTTTTCTCTTAGCAACTCTCTCTCACACCCATCATCTGTACATATTTTTAATTGAGTGTGCTAAGTGAACTTTTTCTTATCAATTATTTATTAAAAAAAGTTTTTTTTTTTACTTATATGCGAAATTCATTTTCATGCCTGATGTTGGAGGGGAGATGGAGAGATTAGGGTCTTGAAGATGTGGTAGTGATGAACAAAAAGTTACTTATGTTTTTCTAAATCATTTTATTTTTTCAGAAATTTTTTTGGCTGGATGGGTGGGGGGAGGGCTGAGGGATTTTTCGAGTTACAATATCGAAAGATAATACGTTTTAGTGGTGGGGATGAACAAATATTTTTCTAAATTATTTTATTTTTTCAGAATTTTTTTTTGTCAGATGGGTTGGAGGGCTGAGGGATTTTTTAAGTTACAATATCGAAAGATAAGACCTTTGTGAAGTAATTCTCCATAAAGATCAGTGTTAGATATTACTAGGAAGTAATTTCGGATTGGCTTATCGTACGATAATGTTAGCGTAAGTAACCAATGTATTCGTATTATAGCTCCCAAGTCATTTGAAGGGGATTAGTGTGAAGTCTCGGGGGGGGGGAGAAATCAAGGGAAGAAATTTCATGAATCCTTATATCTTCTCACCAAGTCGACCTAACCAAGTCAAATCTTGTATGTAGGCTTAGTTGGGTACTAGAATATCAGCCCTTGAATTTAGCTAAAAATTAATCCAAAATGGTGGACAGTCAAAATTTGAAGAAGGCTTGAGATGCCTCAATATTTCAAACTTGATAAATATGGATTGTGTGATTTCTACGGATAAGAATTAATCTTCCGTGCATAAAGGAATCCATCCTTGTACAAAATGTTGGTGGGGAAGAGGAGGGGCTGTTTTCTTCAAAATGTCTCAGTGGTAAACAAAGGTCGAAAATTTTCCATTGTTATGTCGTGTGATGAAATTAGTCCAAATGACCTACATATTCCAATTTTAGCCTGCTAAGTGCATTTGGAGGAGAATTAAATCAAATAACTGTTTTTGGAGGGGAAATCATGCATTGTGAGTGTCTCCTCACCGTATCGACCTAAATAAGTCAAATTTTGGTAGTATAGTTAGTTGGAGACTGGAATGTCAGCCTTTGGATTTGTATCAGAGGGGATCCAAAATGGCGGATAGTCAAAATTTGAGGAAGGCTTGAGAGCCTCAAATACTTGCTAATTTAAAAGATGTAGCTTCATGTAATTATCGTGGGCAAGAAGTAATACGTATACTAAATTCAACTTCTTAGATCTTTTTAGAAGATATAAGGGTGGGAGAGGGGAGGGAGTTTCAGACTTTGTACTGTATGTAGCTCATAGGCATGAAGGGCTTTCAACATTGTCTACGAACCTGAACAAATCTGAATTGAAATTCAGCTCCAGTAACGCGGCATGGCTTCTTACATTTTTTTTAAATGTATTTTATTCATAGTTATTATTAAAACAAAAACAACAACAAAAAAAATGAAAGTAAACAAAATTTAGTTTGGCAAACCCTAATGATATTTCATAATCTTTGAAAATTCTCAAAATAGTACCGCTACTACAAGAATATAATTGAAAATTTCAAAAATTCAGCTCATCAACACGTTCAAACAAGATTCAAGGCACATTTGCGAAGAAAAAAAATCACATTATTGAAGCTTTACTTTTGTGGAAATATTTCACGAAAACCTACTTGCTTGTAATTTATAGGTATCTCTTCTCTTCCGACCTATCCTTTTCAAATTAGGTATGCTGTAATAGCTGCCATTTTTATTTTAAGAAATCAGCTAAAAATTATATACGAGGTTTTTTTTCAAACCAAGTTGATGTTTTTTTTTTTTTTGATGCATCGACTCACGTTGAATCGATTTTTTACGTTTTTTTTTTCCACAGACTGAAAAACCAGATGACAGCGATATGTGGCTGAAAACCAGCGATGCCAGTTCAATGTGCGCCGAAGACGTGGCGTCCAAATTACGAATAGACTGTCGCATGGGACTGGGATGGAACGAAGCGGATCTACGAAGGCAGCTGATCGGATATAACGAATTTTCATTCAAAGAAGAAGATCCGCCGTGGAAAAAATACATCGAACAAGTAAGCCAACTTAATGGGAAATTTTTTTTCAATCGAGTCTCCCGGAAAAGGCTAATTATAACTACCGAATATAATCTGCTAGTTGGTATAAAAAATTTGAAAAATCCTCCGACGCTGACAGCTACCAGTGTAAGATTTGTAAACCAAAGTGTAATTAGGTGCGATGCGAAATGAGGAAAAAAATCCAACGTAATTGTATAGAAGGAAGATGAATGGTGGATGTGTAGTTGGACTTTGGTAAACATAATTCGAAAATTTATTAATGCAGTTTTCAATTGTATTTTTTTTTTCGAGTTTCATTTTTTTGTACCGAGTATATGTACATTAGAGCAGGAAACATTTAACAAAGCGTAAATCCTGTTTAAAAACTGGTTAATTACCGCGTAAGTCTCGTGCATCGAATTTATCACGGCAGGCTCTGTATGAGAGAAAAAAATTTATCGCTCGTTTATTAAAATATTTATGAACATGGGAGGAGAATGGAAGAGGGTAATTTCAGCGTTATATAAATAGAAGGTGGAAGCGTCACGAATCGAAGAGGGGTTTGATCCTTGAGAAGAATGCACGAGCGGAAGGTTAAGGATTTTTGGATTAGGTAATTGGAAACAATGAAAGATGCTCCGCTCGGTAGCTATTGGACGCACGATCGTATTAATTAGTCGCGTAGTTCATTCGGCAAGGTCGACGTTGGCTGGATCGATCCCTCGATATGCGACATGTCTCGATTTATTTGTGGTTCAGATCTTGACCGTGAATAGGGGAATGGGGCGAATTACGTAATCGTCGAAATTCTCGAATGCATTTTCAGCTACGTTTACAAATTACACATTCAGCCATAAAACCATTGTAGTCATATGACTATACGTTCGTTAGCGAATATTCATTGTTCGGCAATCCACGATGTCAGGTTTTGTTTACCGGTCGTTTTGACGAACGCTATTCAAAGACTAATTTTAAATTCGACAATTAGATTTATGTATGTCGCGTACTATTTTAATAGAGGTATTTTCGAGCCCGAAACGAGGTTAAAATACTACCGAAAATCCGAAGCTGTTACAAATGGTGTATTAATCGGGGTAGGCATTGTATGATTTTAATCACCTAAACCAGGCCTATATAGCCAATTGGAAGAGGTAGCGAGCGGGGTTCGTTTGTGTAAAATTTGACTATCAATTAAAGCGGAAAAGGTGTGCCGGAACACGCGCTCTCCGAGTCCCAGTACGTCGTCGCGCCGGTCATCGATTACGAGTATGTACC
Source organism: Phenacoccus solenopsis (assembly GCA_009761765.1). Classification (NCBI taxonomy): domain Eukaryota; kingdom Metazoa; phylum Arthropoda; class Insecta; order Hemiptera; family Pseudococcidae; genus Phenacoccus; species Phenacoccus solenopsis. Next base: position 27,508,614 of record CM019755.1, on the reverse strand, counting down.
GGTTTAAGAGAGGTGTTGGTTTTCCCGCGTAAATTCTGTTTTTGGGCGTTTTTTTTTTTTCGAGCTTGCATTGTGGCGATGAGATTGATTTATTTGGAGAAAAAGGAAAAGTGATTGTGTGGAGTTGAAACAGTTTCGATTTAATAGTCTAGTGAAAGTGATATGGAATCGAAGACTCGATGTTGTAATGATGGGACTGTCTGCTGGCTACGATTTGCATTTCATTTAAATAAGTAATAGCTGTAATCTCCGCAGTGTCGTAGTTCCATTTGATTAGTTTGATTGAAAAATGATTTTTATTCTAATAAGGGGCAGTACTCGTCTCTCGTTATAATTATGAGTTTTTAGTTGAGTTTTTAATTTGAAAACGATAGCTATTACAGCGTATCTAATTTGGAAGGTAGGGAGGGTCGAAGAGGGATGGGGTCTTGAATTTTTTTTTAGCTGAATTTTTTACTTGAAAATGACAGCTATTACATTTCAATTGATTTCAAAGAGGGGGGGTTGGGGAGGGTGGAATTTTTAAATGGCAAATGTCCAATTTTTTGGCATACATAAATATATTTTCCCGATGCGTAGCGCCGGCTAATACTCATGAAATTCGCTCGGAATTTGGTGAGAAGCTTTTCTTAAAAATTCGAAAAAGGTACTTTTTTGTCTTTACAATAGATCTCAAAATGGCGGATCACTCAAATTTTGAGGAGGGTTGAAGAAGGGGAAAAGGACTCGAAATTTTCGTATTTGATCTCATATAAAGAGTGAGTCACGGACACTAACATATCGAAATTTCAGCTCTCTAAGTGCATTTGGAGGGAAGTTGGAGCAAAAAATGGCTTTTTGAGGATGTTTGAGTCGTGAGATTTCTTGAATCTTTCGTATATCCTGACCAAATCAATCTACGAAAGTCAAATTGGTATGTGGGGTTAGTTGGTGACCAGAATATGACTTTTTGAATTCGACTGAAAATGGATTCAAAATGGCGGATTATCAAAATTTGAGTAGAACTTCATGAGCCTCAAATAAGTAAAAATGTAATTAATAATGAAATCATACGATTATTGGAGATGAGAAGTATGCAGTATCCCCAATTCACTTCCACACATGATGTTAGAGGGGGGAAGGAGGGGTAATCGACCTCAGAATATGGTAGGGATACACAGGAGATCAAAAAAATTTTTTATTGCTGTGTCATATGATAAAATGAGTTCAAGTGACTAACTTATTCTGATTTTAGCTTCCTAAGTAAATTTGGAGGGGATTTAGAGCGAATAACCTCTTTTGAAGGGGAAATCGCTGCAGGTAATTTCATGAATTTTCTATATCTCCTCACCAAATCGACCTACAAAAGGTCAAACTTTATATGTGGGGTTAGTTCATGACCACAATATGACCTCTTGAATATGGGTCAAAATGGATCCAAAATGGTGCATTATAAAATTTGAAGATGACTTGAGAAGCCTCAAGTAGTTATTTTGAGAAATATGTGTTCATATAATTATTGCATGGTAAGAAATACTACATTTGTTCTAAATTCAACTTCCTAAGTGATTTTGGAAGGGATACGTTAGGCGTTTTTACATTTGGAATCGGGTGTTGTCTGTCATTGAAGGGTTAGCAACGTTATTTGCAAACGCGAGCAAGCCCAAGTTAGTAATTTAGCTCTGCAGTTTTGCGACATGGCTGGTTGCGTTTTTTTTTTTTTTTTTTAGTCGAGAAAATTAATTTTTTTTGTTATAAATTTTGCAAAAAAAAATTCATAAATTTATTTAACCGATCGTAGATGATAAAAGGGATTTAGTTTTTCAATCACCTTATTTTACTGAAAAAAAAAAGATTAAGTATAAGTTCTTGAAATATGGGAATTTCAAGACAAGAAATACATTTCGAACTTATTATCATCATAGATTAATAATACGAAGAGTTCTTTTCTAAAGTGACCTAAGTCGGAAAAAAAATTGCTAATTTCGGAAGCCAAACGTAACATAACTCAGGTCCCTTGGAAGGAAGTCACCTTTTAATCGCTGGTAACACTGCTAAGAAAGTAGGTTTGAAAGTGCAGTAAGCTACATCCGATAGCTTCTATTTTTCACCACTAGATGGCGCTACAAACTCATTTTTGTCAAAAAGTGACTTAGGTCACTTTGGAAATACGTAGGCAGTCCACCGGTGTATAAAAATTTATCCCTCATAATTTGTATGTAGAATAGGAGCCAAAAATGCAATGTTGATAGAGCTGGTTCACAGATAGCGCTTCAATATATTTTTCTTCTCCCGGCGCCGCCATGCAACGGTGCAGTATATTTCATAGGCAGGTAGCAAATGGACCAACACCATCCTACGCTTCCTTCTCGGTCTGATTAACGCTATCTACGATGAAACTGTGAAACTAATTTCCTCCGTGTTTCAGATTTTTTATGAGCGAAACTTTTTATATAATGGTGCGATATGTTGGTATGGTTTTGTGTTTTTTTTTTTCTAGTATTCTTCTTTATGTATCTGTACAACATCACAAACCAGCTAGTGTCTGCAAGGAAATTATCATTCTATTTTTCACTTTCGATGCTCCTCCCTCTCAAAAATGAGCGTAGTTGGTAGTCCAAAATTTTGTTCAAGAATTTTCTTGATAGCACTAACCTACCTGCCGGGTATTAGCCTAAAATCATTCCAGGGAAAATTTACTCTTATTATTCTTCTATACCTTTTAGCCGACATTAATGTGAATTTTTTTTGAATTTTTTATGTGTTGTAAAATTTAGTATGTGATGATGAAAAATTACAAGATGAAAATTTTTTCAACATTATCATAATTATGTAACTGAACAATCGTTGATTTTCTAATACTTTAATTTATGCATTTGTAAAGCGTTGAATAGCAAAAATTCAACCCGAAAATTATCACTGTTAAAATATAATGAAATATTCAGTGTTGGGGTAGTACGAATTAAGTTTTTTTTTTTTTTTTTTTTTTTTTTTTTTTTTTTTTTGTGAAAGAGTCTCAGTAGTTGCTAAATGATCACAAAAAGACGTTATAAAAATTTCAGCCTTTCTACTTAATTTTTAGAGTCCTGCAAAATGAAGTCAAATTTAAAAAAAAAAAAAAAAAAAACGAAATTTTGGTGAATTCAATTTTTTTCCATGTTCTAACGTCATCATATTTTGCCATCTAAAGGATGGAAAAAATTTAATATATTAATTTTTTTTTAATTTGAAAGTTCTAAATTTTTTAAAAAATTTTTTCAATAAGCAAAACATTTGGATTATTTTCAAAAATGTACTGGAAATGGACTCTAGAGGCCAAATGTGTCGATTTTTGTTTCACAAGGGTTCCTAAAGTCTTAGCTTTTTAATGATAATGATGTAACAAATTGACAATCTGCGTACTAAGCTTAATTTAAGTATATGTATTCGCAATTACTTATATTAATTAGCGAAGATTTCTTATTTATTTCTGATTAGTCTTGTTTGAAAAACTACAACGTGTGAAAATAAAGGTTTCCTACAATTTCAAATGATTTTTCTTCTCTCGTGTTTCAGTTCAAAAATCCTTTAATATTACTTCTGTTGGCTTCGGCACTGGTGAGCGTATTCATGAAACAATACGACGATGCCGTCAGTATTACAGTGGTAAGTACACATCGCATACATTGAATATTCGAGTACCATCCTTAATCCTATACTAATTACTTCGCTAAGTTGGTATTTAAACGTTTTGTGACGAATCGAACGTAAGCCAGGTAAAATTATCATTTCACGCTTAGGTAAATCTCGTACTATAGGTATTAAAGGTAGGTAATCCTATGCCCCTTTCGTCTGGCCATGACCATTTGATTTATTAATACGTCTGCCATAACGCGAGGATTAATTGACGTAAAACCAAGTGTGTACGATGTGCTATTGGAAATGAATATGAATTGAAAAAATGGCGGATTAGTTCGCTTGAAAAATTACGCTTAAGATGATAAGGCATTTTTCGATATCGAGGCGTTATAAGTATACCATAAAGCGTATTGATTTTAGATTAGAAAATATCAACGGATATCAAATTCAGCAGTCATGCGTGATTATATGATCTAGGTTTTTATCGACGAAAATCTTTTTTCTGATTTAATTTATCGTCGTGCAGTTTCGTGTAAACAATTATCGGCGAGTATGGTACTATCAGCACGTTTGATTTATTGCCGAAATTAAATCGATCAACGCGACGTCCAGATTAACGTGTAATGATTTGGGACAGATAGCGATGTAGAGCTACGTACGGCGTTGCCAACTTTCGTGATTTGGCGTGAGATTTCACGATGATTTATGCGAATGGAAAATGTCTTAGGAATTTCTATTGATGTCATGATTTTTTCCCAGATGTCGTGATTGTTTTAAATTTTTAACCGAATATTTTACTGAAAGCCCCGAGGAATTTGAATGCTGTTCTCAATATTAAAGCACATTTATGTAATTACAATTATTATGAATTTGAGTTCGAATGGAAAAATTTCTGTTAGTTAATGTATGACTTTGAGAAATAATGGGAGAAGTCGACGTGAAATCGTGACCACGAATTGATTTAGTCATTTTACCTTATTATATCTTTAATTTTTTATTTTTTATTTTCACGTGCTGCTGACTAGGAGTTCTCTTGGGGCTCATCAACGTTAGGGAATGGGGGATGTACTTTTGAATGTCGTTAAGGATTTTTATTTGAGTATAAAAAATAATATCACTCTCCTGTATTGTGGTTCTGTTTTTTGGAGGAAGTTGGAAGATTGGCCTTTTTCAGTTTCAATTTTCTCAGCTACCATTGTGATGAGTAAAAAAAACTTTTTTCGAAAATAAAGGGTATTGAATTTCCATAAAATTAGGTGACGTACATTTTCTTCATAAACATAATATTTTTTTAGATATTAGTGTAAGAAAAGGCCTCTGTTGGCCCCAAAATGCTCTACAAAATCAAAATCCGAGACTGATTCCTGTGTAAAGTGCTAGAAAGATATTAGAAGTTAGCATTTTGGAAATCATTGAAATATAGCTTTTTTGGAACCTTGAAGGGGTAAAGATTACGTTAAATTAGGTTATACAAAAGATTTGGAGCAGTAATTTGAGACCCTCTTCAGAGATGCCACTATCCTTCTGAAACCCATAGTGGGTCTCAGTAAGGTAGCATTATATAATAGGTCTCAGATTGTTGGAATTTGTATATATTTTGGTTTTTCTTTACCCCCGCCACCCCATATATGGTCGAAAACCGTTGAGAATGTACATGAATCCCTAGGTAACTAGAGCACAAAAGATATGCCTCTCATTTTTGAAAAAAGTGAAATTTAATGATTTTCGATTTATGATGCCACTTTTGAGTCAAATTTGAGGGGTAAGGATGCGCCAAAAATAAAAAATGGTAAGAACATGAAAAAATTGATTCATACTCTAAAAACCATTATTCAAAAAGAAAAATGCAAATTTGAAGTTTGACCCTCTTTCTCCCATTTTGAGGTCGGGGGTTCAAATTTGGGTTGGAAACCTTCTACAACCAAAATTTCATCAAAATTGGACTGGTAATTGCGGATGAGAAGAGCCACAAAGAAAAAAATCATACCTTGAGGTTTCACATATATACTGTGTGACTACTTGATTCCAGTACCTACTGAGCAACAAAATTAGTTAAACGGTGAATAAAGTTAATACGTATAAATTATATTAATTCTAAACCTAATTTTCATTTTATTAAATTTAATTATTAATAAAAATTTAAATATAAATTTCCTTAATTCAATTGAATGTGGATGTAATAATTTAAGTAATAAACAATCAAACATATACCTATATGTATAAACTTTTTTTTTTTAATATTTTTTATAATTTTTGATTTATAATTTTTCATTATTAAAAAAATGTTGAGGGAAAAAAGTTAGATTAATTGATAAAAATAATTTGAAAAAATTAATTATAATTCAGTTGTTATTTAATATTAAATTTGTTAATAAAGGGAATCAAAAAATAATTCTTAAAAAAATAAAAAATAACTCCTATTGACAAAACATATTTTGACGATGAAAATATAAATTAAAATTTTGCATTTCATTGATAGATTCTTTTTTTTTTTTTGTTTTGTTTTTTTGTTAATTGACACCGTGTACAGCCCTGTGGCTAGAGGCATTTTTATTTAGTATATGTTAAATTGTGAAATATAGTGAGACAGACTGTAAGAATTTAATTACGTTGGTGATTTTTACCGGACTATTAGCAAGGATGATTTACATTTGAGGTTGAGGAAAATAAGTATTTAAATAATTACTAAATTGAGGCATTCTGTGAGAATATAGGCGATTGTGATTGGAACGTTGCAGGTTGTACAGAAGGGCGTCGGTAGTCTATTTAAGAGGTGGCCATTAAGCGTTAAGTAAATTTTATTTATGCCATTTATTCTTCCTAATATCATTCAAATTTGCGCCTGGGATGCTCGAATCAAGTGGTCACCCGGTATATAGATAGTAGATACAAATAAATATGCTACTAACAATCCGAGACCCAAGTAAAAATTCGCCCAGTGACTCCTGGGTATGTACTATGCAACTCGCAAAGAAATGACTTCCAACACAGTAAAACAATCCGAGACCAGAAATGTGGCTCGGATTGATATTACCGTATCCAAAATTGGGACTGCCTGTACTGCAGTGTACCTCTATATATATATGCCACTATCCTTGTCAGGCCTTGGACCGTAGATACCAAACAGACGTTCCGAGACCCGGTGATATTTAAAGAGCTTGAGATGCGTGCGTCAGCTTTTTGGAAACCATTTGACCATAGCATTTTAGGAACCTTTAGAGATGTGAGAAAAATTCAGGTATACAAATGATATGCAACGGTTCTTATGAGACACGCTTCAGATATGTATATTGTATGTTACTTTCCTCATAACAACGTATCCAGGGCTTCCCAACGTTTGTACAAAACTGAGAGCTATATATGCTCAAATATACACAAAACTTACGAGACACTTTTTGGGTATCGCAGCGTAGGATCGGGTCTCGAATCGATAGCAGCATTTCCAAGATCGGGCCTGACTCCACCTTAGCATACCTGTATATATAGATATTATTATTTTTCTTTTTTTTGTACACATGTAGAGTTGGCGGATATGAATGAAAATCGCCTAAAATTTGGTTAGAAACTCTTCTTAGATTCGTTTTTTCGGTACACCTCAAAATGGCGGATCACTCAAATTTTGAGATGGGCTAAAAAAGGAACAAATTGCTCAAAATTTTTTGTTTTTGATCTAATTGAAAAGAGCGAGTTATGCACCCTAGCATATCCAAATTTCAGCTTCTCAAGTGCATTTAGAGGGAAGTTAGAGCAAAAAACAGTTTTTTGAGGAAGTTTTGAGTCATGAAATTTCTTGAATCGTTCATATCTCCTCACCAAATCAATCTACAAAAACTCGGTCTGTTTTCAGATGATTTCAAATGATCTGGAACGCAAAGATTTGAAGACCTCGACCTCCCCTGACTCCCCTCCAACATCATGTATGGAGGTGAATTTGAGATACAGTATATGTACTTCTTATCTAAAATAATCATATGAGTACCAATGTGAGATTCCTCAAGCTCTACTCAAATTTTGATAATCCGCCATTTTGGATCCTTTTACGTACAAATCCAAGAGGTCATATAGTGGTCACCAACTAACCCCACATACAAAGTTTGACCTTTGGTATAGCGCAAGCGGATATTCATAAAATTCGCTCAAAACTTGGTGAAAGAATATTCTTAAAAATGGGGAAAAAAGTACTTTTTTGTTTTTTCGATACATCTCAAAATGGCGGATCACTCAAATTTTGAGGGGAGCTGAAGAAGCGGTAAATGGCTCAAAATTTTCGTATTTGATCTCATATGAAAGAGTGAGTTACGGACACTAACATATCGAAATTCCAGCTGGTTAAGTGCATTGGAGAGGAGTTAGAGCTGCAAACCGGGTTTTTGATGAAGTTTTGAGTCATTAAATTTCTTGAATCGTTCATATCTCCTCACCAAGTCAATCTACCAAGATCAAACTTTGTATGTGGGGTTAGTTGGTGACCACCATATGACTTCTTGAATTTGTATCTAAAAGGATCCAAAATGGCGGATTATCAAAATTTGAGTAGAGCTAGAGGAGTCTCAAATGGGTGAAAATATAACTAATATAAACTTATAAATGATTATTTGGGATAAGAAGTATACTATACCAAATTCACCTCCATACATGATGTAGAAGGGGAGAAGGAGGGGTTATCGACCTCAAAATATGGTGGTGGTATAGGAAAGGTCGAAAATTTTTTATTGTGGTGTCATATGATAAAATGAGCTCAAATGACTAATCCGTTTTGATTTTTCCTTCCCTACTGTATTTGGAGGGAAGTGAAAGCAAAATCGGCTTTTGAAGAGTAATTACTGTAGACTATGGAATATTTCATGAATTTTCTATACTTTCTCACCAAATCGACCTAGAAAGGTGAAACTTTGTGTGTAAAATTAGTTGATGACCACAAAATGACCTCCGGTATTTGGGTAGAAATTAATCCAAAATCCCCTATCGTCAAAGTTTGAGGATAACTTGAGGATCCTCAAGTTGCTATAATTTGAAAAGTACGGGTTCATATGATTATTGCATGGTATGAAATACTACATTTGTTTTAAATTTAACTTCTTTAATGCAAACCAGAACCAGTTTTAATTAAAAACTCGCCTCTAGTAATGAGGCTTGGCTGCTTACCTTTTTTTTTATATCTACAGTATATCCATCAAAATTTAATATAGTATTGAAAACACTTTATATGTAGGTAACTCGATTAATGTTACTTGTTATTCTGGAACTTCACATAAATTTGAGAACAACACTATCACCCTGTTTTGAAAGTGAATTTTCTAGCCAAATTCGAACTCGTAATATTCCTTATAATTTTACATTCGAAAATCTCCTATATCTTTTCGAGTACTTACGCATGAATTCGAATGAATTGGTATACCTACGATGGAAAAATTCGCAATGAAGAGCCGGAAGTTGTTTATATTCGCTGGTACTCTAAGCAGTCATTAGACGAGTGTAGTGTGATTTAAATCGTGGCTCGTTGTTTTATCGCTTCGGTAGTAAATATTGATAAAGAAGACGCGTCAGAAATCTGTCCCCTTCTCCCCATGCCCTCGTATCGTGGCCAGGTGTCGTTAATTCGTATTCGTCGGTATTGTGAACGATGGAAGCATCGAGTACATGGCGCGGACGTGTAATTATTGAATTTCAAAAGCCTCTATTGAACGACTCGAGATACTGTAACGTCGAAGAATGCGCCGCCATCAGGATTAAAATAATAAAGTACGAAAATAAAAAGTAAAAGTATTTCATCCGGCGGGTACGACTATTGAAAAGACTCGTGGAGGGCGAGGAAGGCGAAATTCGAACAATGCGATTTTTTTCCTATCCATTTCAACGGCCAACTAATTAAGGTAATTCGAACGAAATTGACCTAGACAGATAGGCGATACATGTAACCTTCCCAGGTGAAGGTTGTTGCCGAACTCGTTGCATCTGGTACACTGGCGCAGGTACGTGCGAAATAGACGAAACGGCGAGACCAGCGTAATTTCGCTTCGTTCGTCGAATTACGAGGTTCGGAAAATTAAAATGAAAATTTTCATTTGTAAATTAAAAACAGCATCCGCGCGAATTGTCACGCATTCGTGGCCGGTTTGCTTCGTTAAGAATTTTATTGACGTTAATTAAATCCTTCCTCGCGTCCGACTCGGTTCTTTTGAGCAAAAACCTTGGGTAAATGCGAGCACGTACGCGGTGACTTTAGGTACTACCAGCGGATACGTGAGCGTTTACTTAAAGACCGGTGGAAATGGTTTTGCGTTCGAATTGGACGACCGATAGATTACGATGGATTTTTTATTGAAAATGGACGAAAATTTCGACACGTTTTGGTAATATAGTGAAGACTGGGATGAATTTACGAGTGCATTTATCACGTATCGATGACTGTTTAAGGACGGAGTCGATATAAAAAATTATTTTTTCGTACTCGACCAAATTACGGCGGTTGGTAAATTATACGATTTTGAAACCAGCGCCCTCAGCGAGCGCGTGTAAAACGAAATGCAACCTGTAATCAGACATTTCGGTTCTCACGATTATGTCCGACGATATGATAAATACAGTTACACGTATCTACTTACGTCAAAAAATGTACGTTCTTAATGTTGGTATAAATGTGAGAACGTCGTTTTGATCGGGTATAGAATACGTCGCGTCGGTATAATTAAATAACATTCGGATGCATCGGGGCTGCGCTTGACAAACGATTGTTTTTTTGTTAGTTTTTCGAGCGTCTACTGGTTGAGGTGGGATTTTGCGATTCGTGTAATTACGATAATTTTCTGGTCTTGTGTATTTAGTCGCCTAGGACATTCGATGAATGAACGAAAAGCGTATTTATATTCGCTATTCGCTGTATTTGTATATGCTGATTTTAATACCTCGTGTACACTTGAGTGGCCACAAGTGACGGAGAATGTAGCTCACTATACCATAGAACTGCAATAGATATAGACACGAAATAAAAGCATCAGCTGGAAGTGGTGCAATCCCCTTTATTCTTATAGGTAGTCTTATACACGGTGCAAAAAAATTAGCGTTTTTGAATTTTTTATGTTCAGTTATCAGACAGTACTTTGAAAATTTGAACAAAAAAGTTCTGTAATTTTTTTGCCTACCTGCAAAATTAAAGGGGTAACAGCCAATAGAAAATTTCATTTTAATCCAACTCCTTCAATTTTATGGATAGGCAAAAATTTTATTCGACATTTTTTGTTATACTCCTCGTTACTATTCAGTTTGTGAAAAAAAATTTTCAAAGAACGTAATTTAAATTTTCAAAATGGCTACCTTATATCATATTTCTATCTCGTGCTCTCTGAAAAAAATTAAGCTAATTTCAAAAATTTCATATAAATTATAAAATAGATATTGCTTGAAAAATGCAACGAAAAAAGTCATTTGCAAAAATTATGCAAGTGTAGAATTCGAACTCATTCGAATTCTACACTTGCATAATTTTTGCAAATGACTTTTTTCGTTGCATTTTTCAAGCAATATCTATTTTATAATTTATGTTCGAATTTTTGGAACCTCGCAGCTCCTCTTTTTCAAAAATACGAAATTTTTTTATGCGATTTTTTGCATGCTTCAATGAGTGCTATTTATTTCGTGCGAAAAAATTTTCAGTTTCCTCAAAATTTGATAAAAAATATAGATTCGCATGATTTCATAAGGACAGCAATAATGCTTTGAGTATATTTCAGTATTCAGCTTTTCAGGATATGTCGGAGGGGAGAATAAAATCATCGTTTTCAGAATATGGAAGTAAGATGGGGATGGGGGAGGGTAGACAATAATTCACGAACTCGAGTTACCAACATTTAAAATTTTAGCTGTTTAAACGATATTTTTTAGAGCAGAAATGCAGTCGAGAAATTTTTCAGTACCTTATTAAAAAGTAAGCTTGCGTATGTAAGATCATGTTTGGACTAAAATATGACTCCTTTATTCTATGTCGAAATTGACCGAAAGTGACAGATGAATTAAAATTTAGAAAATTTGCGAGTGTCATGAATACCTCAAATTTAATAAATATTGATTTATATGGTATTATTACTTCAACTTACCAAGATTGTGTAATTTTAATTTTGCCCATCGCTACAGAAATGGTTAACCACATTATCTGCAAGTCTGAACTTACTCTTATTAAAAACTCAGCTCCAGTTATGTAGCATGGCTGCTTACAGATTATTTATAAATATTAAAATGGTAATATTGCGATTAAAAAAATTGAAATATTGGTCAAAAATGTCTAAGACAGCTTCACGCTTTATTTTCTCCCCCTCCCCCCACCCCACCAAAGGTGAACATCGTTCTCGACCACATTTAGGTTTATATCACGTGTGTTATTATCAAACATTTAATTTGATATTTTCATGTATAATTAATCATAAATTAAATTTGATATTTAGGCCTTCAAATCATTTTTTTTACTTTTATCTTACTTTTTATTTTTTGGAAATTGTTTAATTTTTTATTCAATTTTTTGAAAATATTCTCATTTTCAGATCTTTTTTCGTACTTTGGATTTCCGTTTTTTCGTTGTTTATGGGTTTCAGAAAATTACACTCATTATCATGTTCTGCATGGTAATGCATAGTTTTTTAACGAATCGAATTTTGGAACCTGCTAATTAGTTAAAATAATTATTATTTAATTTTTTTTAATAGAAAATTTTCAAGTTCTATTAATTTATAAAAATTGATCATTTTTTAATTAATTAAAAAAAAGTTATTCTGCAAAAAATGAAATATATTTACGAGTGAATTTTCGTTATGGAATTCGCTTCTCATTCCTTCGTCATTCGTACTTCAGACTTTATACGTTCACAGAAAATGAGTATAATTTCAAAAATTTTTGATTTTATTTTCCTAATGAAAGGAAAATGTATGATTTTCAATTCTTAAATCATAGTTACTGTCTTTAGACTATTAAGACAATCATTTTGTTAGTTGAGGAGGGCGATGAAGGATTGTCGAATACTTTTTTACCGTCTAAACTGGTATTATTGTACCTTGAACCCGGAAATTCACTTATTTACTTTTCAATTCAGGTTACCAAGATGTGCGAATCAATTTGTATAATTAAAAGTACCTACTCTGGTAAATGGAAATGGAACTAACGAACCATCTTTTTTCTTCCATCTATTCAAAATACTAGTATACTGAGAATTTAAATGTTACAAATTTCAACGAAGCTCGTTCCCCCTAAAAATCCATATCTTCGTGGAAAACTTGTACTCATTAAATCGAAGAAAGAAAATCATTAATACGTCTATTACTATCGGACATTCCAGACTGACTCATCAGTGTTTTTTTTTTGCTGGCGTTCGTAAAATTTCTTCTTCTGCGATAATTTCTCGTAATAGTGCACGATGTACTTAATCAGTAGATGTTTTTTTGATAATATGCTTGAAAAAAATTAAATGACAAAAGGTTGCACAAAAATGGAAAAATTTAATTAATAAAAAAAAAGTTGAAAAAATTGTTTGAAAAATACTAAAATAATAAAAATAATTTAAAATCACAACTTCTGCGAAAAAAAAAATTAAAAATGACAAAAATTGGGTATTTTGAAAAATATTGAAAAATTCATTGAAAAAAAAAAAACAAAAAATTTATCAATTCAAAAAAATAAAATATGAAAAAAAAAACAAATAATAAATTGATTAAAAATAATAAAATTAACTCTAGAATGATAAATTTTTGAAAAAATAAATAATTAAGAATAATTAAAAATTCAAGATGAAAAAATTAAAGGTAGTGTATAAATTTGAAAAAGAAAAAGAATGAAAAGAATTTTCTGCTTTAATAACTGTTCCACAATCACAAACTATACCAAAGAAAAGTTGAATGAAATAGTTTCATTTTAAGTTATTCTTCTAAGAGTAATATTTACACAAAATAGAAGTGTAAAGCCCCTCTCCCCCCTACTTCGCGCATTGTTGTGCAAGCGCAGAGAAAGGATTGTTAAAATTATCTATAGTATTAAATGAAGTAAATTCAAGAACTGCAAAAAATTTAGAAAAAAATGAAACAAAACAAATCTTTCATAAACAAAAAAAAAAAATAAAAATATTCTGAGTAAGTAGAATGTAAAGCAAAATAATAAAATAAAATAATTTATTTGAAAAAAGTTGAAAAAAAAGTAAAGAAAAAAATCCAAAAAATAAGTACGAATTACAAAATTAAATTTAAAAAATTTTTCGTTTTTGAAAAAAAAAAAATCGAAAATGTGCTAATATTAATTTATCTTATTTAATTTATTTAATTGAATTGAATTTAATTTTATACATTATTGATAGATAAATAAATAAAAAAGTAAATATTATTAATAGAATTATTTTTATTCAATTATAAGCAGAATCTAAAGTGAAATAATGATATAAAATAATTTAAAAAAAATAATGAAAAAATATTCGATGAAATAAGTACGAATTAAAAAATTAAATTTAAAAAAAAGTTGAAAAAATTAAAAATAAAAAATAAAAAAAATAGGTAGATACGAATTAAAAAATTTAATTAAATAAGTTTTCATCCATAAACTGAAAAGTTCTTGAAAAAAAAATCAAAAGTGCGCTGAGTAAGCAAAAACTAAAGTGAAAGAATGAAATGTAATGATACAATAAAATCATAATAATGTTGTAAAAATGCACGTGAAAATTTGTAAAAATTATTTTTTTTAAAAAGTTGAAAAAATTAAAGAAAAAAAATTTCAAATAAATTATATATACAAAATTAAATGTTAAACTTTAAATTAAAAAAATTTTTCATCTAAGAATTAAAAAGTTCCTTAAAAACAACAACAACAACAACAACAAAAATAATAATACCGTTTGCTTAGATAAAATCATTAAAAAAAAAATTTCACATTGATTTATGGTATCGATGTACTTGTAAATTTCAAATTTATTTTGGTTCAATTAATGGAAGCGTTAAATGGAAGCTTCGAGAATATTCGAAAAAGTAGTTCAAGTCGAGGATATGATTAAATGAAGCACTACCTAAAACGTAAATTGTCATTAAAATTGGTCAACAACTCGAAAACTCAATGACGGAAATGTACGCGTGAAAAGCGTCTCGAATAACACGTGCCGCGCGAACCTTTACGTGTCGGCGGTAACGCGTACGTATAAAAATATAGGTTCATACGTTTACGATGATTTTCGTGAATTTAGGAAATTTATAAAAATTAAGCCTCTATTGCGGTCACGTCTGCATATGATTCGATTGAACGTATACGCATACGATGATACGCACGCTCTGATTAGACGCAATGAAGAGTGAAAAATGATGATAAGTGTATGTACGATTTTTGTATTGTTAATATGTTTCAGGCTATTATAATTGTCGTAACGGTGGCTTTCATTCAGGAATACAGATCTGAGAAATCTCTCGAAGAATTAAATAAACTAGTTCCTCCCACTTGTCATTGGTAAGATGAATTCATTAATCTGCTCGGATAAATTAGCGTATCCGTTAATTTCGACCTCTTGGTAATTGCGTTCGCGCCTCTGTTCGAAAAAATGCTGGGTTTTTCTTCGCTCGTACCATGGTACGTATTGTGTTTCGAGCTGAGGTATTCGAGTCGAATTTCCAATTCCAAGTGACAAGCTCGTGACGTCAGCGAAAATATGTTCCAATAGTGCCCGGAGGGTAGATTGGCTGAATCATTGGATGAGGCGGGTGGTTTTGGCATGTGGCGCGAATCTATCGTTAATTGGGTTAAATGCTGATACCGATGACCTTTGGTCTTAATCGGTCTCGTATCGAGTGTGTAGTCAAGGATGAGACGAGTTTGGGTGTATGACGTGCGACAAGAAATGCGAAATTTTTAGATTCATATTTTCCATTCGGTGGCACGGTCGCATGGTCACCTTGATTGGAATGCGAAGTGATCGGCGAAATCGGGTTTTTAAGTTATGAATAAATGATGAAGAAGACGGAGAGAATTTGAGCTATGTTTAACGAGTATGTGTTGTACATTATAGATTTATGGAATTTTTATAACAATTTTTTTTCTCTTAAGTCCGATTGAAAGTTTTTAATGAATTTTGAAAAATAAGCTAATTTTTGAATTCAGAATTTTTTGGAATTTTTTTTAATTCAATAAATAATTTCTCTATTATTTACGAAAAATTATTGCGAAAAAAATGAAGTTAAAAAATCTTAATTTTTTTTTTTTTTTTTTTTTTTTTTTTTTTTTTGTGCCGTGTGCTGCCGCTAAGGCCAGAGGCACGTTTGCGAGTATGGAGTGTTTAGATTCTGTGGTAAAGGTTTGACTGTTTCAGGAAGGTGAATAGGTGGTTGGTCTGGTGGCTATTGAGGATATCGGATAGGGTAGATGGGAGTTGGAGTCTAGAACGGATGTTTGAGTATGTGGGGCATATTGTTAGGATGTGTGAGACTGAGAGCTGGGTTTGGCATTGCGCGCATATGGGTGGAGGTTGTCTATCCAGGAGGTAGGAGTGGGTTAAGAGGGTATGACCTAGACGGAGACGTGTTAGGATAACCTCTTCCCTTCTCGAGGATTGAGGTGACGTTAAAGGTAAGGTGGAATTTTGGATGGACCGGAGTTTGTTAGTTGTGGAAATATTTCTCCAGGTGGTTTCCCAGGTGGAGTGAATAGCTATTTGGATATTTTTTTTAAGATCTTGAGACGGTATTGGAATATTTGGAATTGGGAACATTGTAGAGGATTGTTTTGCGGCTAGGTCGGCGAGGACGTTGCCGGATATATTTACATGGGCGGGAAGCCAAGCTAGAGTGAAGTTTTTGTGTGTGGTTGATAGATGAAGAATTTGATTGGCTATGGGGTGTAAATTATTACTTTTATATTGAGTTAAGGCATGAAGTGAGTTGATGGAATCAGTAAGGATTAAGTAGCGGGTTTGAGGGTTAGGTGTGACTATTTCATGAAGTGCTAGTTGAATTGAAAACAATTCTGCTGATAAAACTGAGAATGATATAGGAAGAGAATATCGTATTAGTATCATTTCTTGGGTTGCGATGCCGCTTCCCACTCCTTGACTGGTTTTGGATGCATCTTAATTTTTAATGCTCTCCATTTTTTCATAATTTATTAATTTTAAGAATTTTTATCCTCGAGTAAAATCAATTTAAAGCTTAAAAAAATATAGTTTTCGAAGTGACAACTGAAACAGCACTTTTTTAGCTTTTTAATTCGGTTCAAATTTTTTTACGAAATGATTTTTAAGATTTCGGGATATTTTTCAAACCTAAGGTGCGAGTTGTCATCACCATTCTGCGGGAAAATGATTATAGGATTGCCTGAATTTTCAATATTAGTTTAGCAGTTGATGTGGATTCCATCAATATTTTTGGATGCCCTAGAAAACCACTTCCTAAGCATGAAAATCGTTGTAATTCCTTTTTTTTTTTTTTTGGATGAGTAGAGGTCGTCTCGGCTACCATTGGTCGTAGGTGAAAAAATTTTACACGAAAATAAAGGGCTTTAGATTTATGAGAAATTAGGTAGTGTACATTTTGTTCGTAAGATTCATCCTTTTTGAGTTATTAACCTAAGAATATAGTGCCCTTGGTCATGAAATGCAAGAGCAGGCAGGGACTGCGGAGACGGAGGTAGGAGGCCTCCTGGAGGTACCCATTTCTCCGGATGTGAAAGTACTTGGAGATAAAGTTTACGAACTTTTTTGGAGGTAGGAGGCGGAAGTGGAGGTACTTGACTCACCCCCCCCCCTCCATCCCTGAGAGCAGGGTATCTGACAGGTAGCGAAAGTAATGAAAGTAGTGGAAAAATAGTGATCTTGAAAATGGGTTGTGAAGTTGCGAAAAAGTAGTGAAAAAATGAAAAAACCCGAAGACGCGGAATATTTTATTATTTTTGAAAAATTATACAAAGAATTGTTCATTTTTTATGAATTGGCAGCACTGTCGAAATATGTGACGTCAGTCAAGTCTGACGACGTGAAGTTTGAATTTAAAAATTTTTCGGTGATGAATTTGACTTCGTTTGTTTTTTCTCTTTTTTTTTTTTGGGGGGGGGGAGGGAGGGGATCGAATAATAAACATTTATACCTCTGTATACAATTTTTTTTTTTAATAATTTTTATAATTTTTGATTTAGAATAAAATTTCAAAATTTCATATTATTATTTCGTTTATTTTTATATTAAAAAATAATTATTGGAAAAGACGTGTTACTGCGATATTGTGTAGACGTGTGTTGCTGTGTTCAAAGTGCTCGTTTGCTCTATTATCTTATCTAAAACTCATTCAATTCGAACCTAGTCTATTCCGCGTGTTATTTCGTGACTTGTGCTCGTAATACGGCTTCTATAAGCCAACTTTAACCTCGCACAGCGAGCTAAAGCTCGCTGTACTCACCACCATGTCTTCAGCCCTCACTACCTCAAACCTCACCCAACCTCAATCTCAACTCAACTCAACACCGCAGACCTATGCCACCGCCACCAAAAAAAAAATATCGCCGCTCACTGAATTCTCACACCCTCATAAAGAGCAAGGAATTGTATTCAACTGCGTAGGTGACTACACACTTCGAGAGTATTTAGTTGCAATTATGAATCATGTAGATGGTCCAACCAACATCATCGCGGCATCTAAAGTTAGCGGTAAGCGAATAATCATTTTCCTACGCGACAAAAACCTTGTCGAAAAATTCATGAACGAATCAGGCGGACGCTTTTCTATCAACGAAGACGATATCAAATGTCGCCGTCTCAAATCGCCGACAAAAAAAATCATTTTTTCCAACGTCTCTCCGGTTATCCCAAACGACGTGCTGAAAAATCATATCACTAATAATCTCAAAATTAATCTTTTATCTGATATCTCTATACTTCGCGTTAACCCATCAGACCAGCTGTTCGGACACATTATCAGTTGGCGCCGCCAGATTTACACAAGTGGTGATTTCGACACATCCTCCCTCCCCGGTTCCTTCGAAATATCACATGAAGACGAAAAATTCCGCATATTCATTACGTTCGACGAATTCGTGTGTTTTAAATGCAAACAACCAGGCCATCGCGTCGAAGACTGCCCAAACAGCGAGGAAACGTTCCAGTCTACGTTCAACAGTCTCAACGATATCGAAAACGACATGGAAGTCGAAATAGAGTCCGACTCATCAACGACAAATGTGTCAAATCCTCTTCACCCAACTCCTCCTCCCCCCTCATTACCCACCAAACGCCCACCTCCCTCCACAACATCAGAAACCTCATCCCTCGATCCATCTCACCTATCCGCAACCACCCTCCCCTCCTCCCCCCATCCCGAACAATTAATCGATCCATCGAAGACCAAAAGCCGAAGGAAAAGCAAAAATAAAAAAATTAAGACTGATGACGTACTAAGCTCAGAATCAGAACCGGACTCAGATCCGTCTAACCAATCGACCAGAGAAATACTAAAACCGCTGGAACAACAATTCAATCAAAAGTCAGCAGAAAACAAATACGCCCTATCCTGGACTAATTTCGTTCTCCTTATGGACAATGTCAAAAGCCAAGATACCGCACATATCCTGCTCTCCCTCAGCGATTTCAAGGTTACACCCAAAAACGTCTTATCAATTCTAGACGATAACTATCAGTTTCTTCCCCATCGCTCGGCGAAAATTCAATTCACTAAACTAAAAAAAAAACTGCAAGCGATTCTAGAAGACTCCACATCTTCGAAACAAAATTAATATTCGAAATTTTTAATACATTTTTAAGTTGGAACACAAATGGTGTTTTCAAGCACCTAGAAGACTTACAACTTTTAATTTCTTTTTACGAGCCTCAAGTAATATGCCTTCAAGAAACGCACTTGAAAGCTAACCAAAAGTTCTGCCTTTCTAGGTATAATACAATTTCGATCTCCTGCCCCTCTTCAGAATGGGCTTCAGGAGGTGTATCTCTAGCTATTAAATCCTCTCTTAACTTTCAACAAATCGACCTTAACTTGGATTTACAAGCAGTTGCTGCCACCATATATTTCGTAAACCCATTAACGATTTGCTCCATATACCTACCCCCAAACGAAACCATCAGTTCCAACCAAATCCAAAAATTAATAATGGCCCTCCCAAGCCCTTTCATTCTTTGCGGCGATTTCAACGCTCACTCTCCATACTGGGGCAGCTCACACTGTAATCCGAAAGGCAAAATTCTTGAGGAAATCTTACAAAAACTCAACCTAGGAATTTTACACCCCGCAGAACCTACCCACTACAATTTTTCGTACAAAACATGGTCCACCCTCGACCTAATTATTTCTTCTCCCAGCATAATTAGCGACCTTCAGGTCTATAATCACAAAGACCTCGGGGGAAGCGACCATGTTCCCCAGATTCTCCACCACCACCTCCCCTCCCACAAATCATCTACGAATATCTCCAGATGGAACTACCGCAAAACTGACTGGCACTCATTTTCTGATTCGCTAAACAACTCATCTTTACCGACCATAACGAAAGACTCTAACACGGACGATATTACCCATCAATTCACAGACTTAATCGTCTCAACTGCCAATTCATTCTCCCCTAAAATCAAAGTCCGATCGGGTAGAACTCCTGTACCGTGGTGGTCCCCAGAATGCTCCTCTGCTATAAAAGCTAGAAGAAGAGCTCTTAAAAAACTCAAAGCCCAACCCACCCTGGACAACCATGTCCATTATCAACAATGTAGAGCGAAAGCCCGATTTGTTACCAAACAAGCGAAAAAGAATTCTTGGCATTCATACGTCCAGTCAATAGATCTGTCCACTTCGCCCTCTCAAGTTTGGAAAAAAATTAGAACTCTTAACAAAAAAGCCTTCTCCCCTTCTCCTTCCAGCATCAACTTTAACAATAATATCGTAACAGATCCTGCGGAAATAGCCTCTATTCTCGCTAAATACCTCTCTGATCAATCCAACGACTCTCTTCTTAGTCCTGATCAGAAAAACTACAAACTTACATTAGAGGGCGAACTCCACAATTTTGACTCTCCAAACAACGAACCTTACAACACACCTATTTCACTTCGCGAACTCTCTTCTGCCTTGGACCAAACCAAGCCTTCAGCAGTCGGCCCGGACCAGATTCACATCATGATGCTGAAAAATGCACCAAACTCTATTGTGACCTTTCTTCTAAAAATCTTCAACCACATTTGGTCCTCTCGTACCCTTCCAGAATCTTGGAAAACTGCGGAAGTCATTCCTCTACTTAAACCCAATAAAAATCCCCTTTCACTTGATAGTTATCGCCCCATCTCTCTCACTTCAGTTTTATGCAAACTATTCGAGAAAATTGTGAACTCGAGGCTTATATGGATTCTCGAATCTAACAACCTACTTAGTGATAAGCAATGTGGTTTTAGATCTGGCAGGTCTACATCAGACCTTCTCCTGTATCTTCGAAATTCAATTCAGGAAGCTTTCTCCAGCAAGCATCACCTTCTTGCCATTTTTTTCGACTTCACAAAAGCCTTCGATAAAACATGGAAACAAAAAATCCTAACAACCCTCCACTCATGGAATATTCGCGGCCATATGGCCTTCTTCATCAAAAACTTCCTTTCAAGGCGACAATTCTACGTACGGATAGGCAACGCGAAATCCCTACCACATACCCAAATTAACGGCGTCCCACAAGGATCCGTACTTAGCCCCACGCTTTTCAATATCGCTATCAACAGTATAGTAGACGAAATCGACCCACCAGTAAAATGCGCCCTCTTTGCTGACGACCTAACCATCTTTGTCTCATGTGCTGACTACCCACTTGGGGAACAGATCCTACAAGAAACTGTAAACAAACTTTCATCCTGGTCAGCCAAAAATGGTCTAACTTTCTCACCATCAAAATCCACCGCCGTACACTTTTGTAGAATTCGTCGATGCCTTCATCAAATAAATATCCAAATCGATAACAAACCAGTTAACTCATCAGACACCCAACGTTACCTAGGTCTTATTTTCGACGAAAAGCTCTCTTGGAAACCCCATATCTCTCACCTCAAATCCGAATGCTCAAGCAGATTAAACATCCTCCGAAAACTATCACACTCTCACTTTGGCTCCGATCGCACCTCTATTCTTAAAATATATCATGCTCTAATCAAATCGAAAATAGACTACGGATCTTCCACCTATAGCTCAGCTCAAAAAAATATCCTACAATCACTCAACACCATCCATCACTCAGCCATCAGACTAGCCATCGGAGCTTTCCCCACCTCTCCCATCCCCAGCATACTTTGTGAAGCCAACGAACCTCCTCTAGAACTATATCGCAACTCAAATGTACTGAAATCCCTCATCCAACTCAAATCTATTGCCCATCTCCCTTTCTCTCCCTCCGTTATCTTTGAGAAGGAATCTCAACAAATCTTAAACTCACTTAATCTGCACATCCCTTCTATAATCCCATTTACCCTTCCACCTGTCCCTCCATGGGCTCCACCATTCCTCAAAGTCGACCTCCAACTTTCCACCATGTCGAAATCTAACACCTCACCTCACACACTTCTATCTGCTACCTACGACATGTTATCCCAATACTCCCAACATCGCCAAATTTACACTGATGGCGCCAAGTCTCCGGACGGCGTAGGTTGTGGCATCTCCACATCCAGTGTAATCATCCTTCGCGCCTCCCTGCCAGGGCACTTCTCTATCCTGTCTGCTGAGCTCTTCGCCATCCAGCTTGCCATTGAAAATATTGTGAATTCTGCTACCTCCTTACCTCATCTGATACTTTCAGATTCTCTTCACTCCCTTAAAAATATCCTAAAAACTAACGATCGCTTTCAACATCCATTCGCCAGGCAGATAAATCGTCTGCTTCACTCCTCGTCATGCGACGTTACTCTGGCATGGATACCTTCCCATTCTGGCATCCCCGGCAATTCCCTGGCTGACACCGCCGCCAAAGAAGGTTCCACTCTCTTTCCTGCTCCCGACTTCCCATCCCCTATCTCAGACCTTAAACCTCTTCTCAAAACAGCTGTCCGCTCGGCATGGCAGTCCCAGTGGCACAGCGTTCCCCTCGCCAATAAACTCCGTTCCATCAGAACCTCAACTTATCCCTGCCCGTCTCTCCACACACTCACCAGAAGAGAACAAGTAGTACTCACGAGAGTCCGCATCGGGCACTCCTTATTGACTCACTCGCACTTACTTGGCGGCCAACCTCCTCCTCACTGCAACTCCTGTCAGACCCTACTAACCATCTCTCACATCCTTCTTGAGTGCCCGGACTTCTCTCCCCAACGCGCTCAATCTTTCGGCTCCCAGTCCAGCTCCTTGACTCTAGCCCAAGTCCTTTCTGAAGAACGGCGCCAGTCCTTGTTATCTTACCTGAAAAACTGCGATATCTTCTCGAAAATCTAGACTCCTACCCACTATCCTTCCGTGCCTCTGGCCCTAGCTGCAGCACACGGCACGTTAAAAAAAAAAAAAAAAAAAAAAAAAAAAAAAAAAAAATAATTATTAAATAAAATTAATGGCTTCAATTTATATAAAAAAATTAAAATAAAAAAAATAATAATTTTCACCGTTTTATTTATTTATTTTTTCATTAATACATGAAATTAAATTAAATTGAATTAAATGAATTAAATAAGATTGAGAGGTTTCTGAAAAATTTGTAAAAATATACTAAAAAAAAGTGGTGAAAAAGTAGTGATTTTTCAAAAAAAAAAAGTTTAGATACCCTGAAGAGAACATCAAAAAAGTTGTTTTTTGAAGATATCTTGCCTCAGTTGAAAAAAGAAGAGAACAAAATTAGCGACCTATTGATGGAATCAGTTTTTCATAACCCTAATGGAGGAGGGAAGCTCAAAAAGGATGCAGTTTGGTCTTTAGCGTGTAATGTGGCTACTATTGGTCGTAGGTGAGAAAAGTTCGTAACACAATAAAGGTGACCGAATTTCCGAAAAATTAAGTGAAAAGCATTTCTTCCCACGATCCATACTTATTAACTTGTTAAGGTGGCTTGCTTCTAGCATCTCTACATGAAAAACACTCTTGTTCAAAAATGAAGGGTATTAAATTTGCAATAAATTGGCCTTAAGGGTGTACCGTTTGGAATTTAGATTTACACGTGTATCTGGGTTCCCTTCAATGGTCGACGAAAAAGATCGATATACAATACACATATTAGGGCAATTAGATCTCCGACAGTTTTAGGCACAGTAATTTTTTATTGTCCCAAAATCTAT
Organism: Phenacoccus solenopsis; assembly: GCA_009761765.1. Classification (NCBI taxonomy): domain Eukaryota; kingdom Metazoa; phylum Arthropoda; class Insecta; order Hemiptera; family Pseudococcidae; genus Phenacoccus; species Phenacoccus solenopsis. The sequence continues at coordinate 27,484,790 of CM019755.1, read as the reverse complement.
GAAGGCGTCAAATTTTGAGATAATTGTATTCGAAGTGCCTCCTTTCTTGCTCCCCACCACAAAAAATTGTACTACAGCAGTGAATCGACAGCATTATTTTTCATACTCGGGGTGGAAGGGGTAGGGTGTTCTGCAACATGCAAAAATAAATTTTCTCTCATTTGAAATGTCGGCAAGATCCATGACACCTTCTGGAGTAAATTACGATGAAAAGTAGGAATTTATAAAGGAACCTTCCGAACGTGAATTATTGATTTCGGCGAAGTTTATGTGGAAAGAAATTCAAAAATTTGCGTATTTTTTTTTTACGACGTATTTAAAAACTTTGAAGTAGAATTTCAACAAACTCTTTTTTTTAATTTCACTAATAAAATGAAATTAAAAATGAAAAACTGAATTTTCCTATATAAATTATAAGGGTCCGGTGAACGAATTGTTATACAGGCCCCGTCTTTTGTAATTTATATTATTCTAATGAAAATTTTATTAAATAATAAAAAAAAATGTGGTGGGGATACACGAGATGTCGAAAATTTTTTATTGCGGCATCATATAATGAAATGTGGAAAGCATATCACCAGAGAACTTCACCACAAAAATTTGAGTTGCCAAAATTAATATGGCGATAAAATCGTGAAAATTATGAAAAAAAAACACGATGAAGTGCAGAGTGAGAAAAAATGAAATATTTTCATCAGAAAACACCCTACAATCGAGGAAAAATTAACCCCTTCCCCGCCTACCCAATTAAGTTTTAGCTGCCAAAGTTGATATTTATTCGAGTTAGAAATATCCCACTGCCAAAATCTCTGCGCGACAATTGGTATCGCGAGGTTGAAGGATATGCGAAGTTTTGGATAACGAATTCAATAATTTTTTTTTGACTTTTTCGCAAAACCCTCCCTTCCATCCAAGGGATAGTTATAAGAAGTGTTTTTTGATGAATTATCATTTCCTTTCACTTTGTACTACATTTTGCATTCCCTTGCCCCTTCCCCTCTTCGCTTTCTTATTAACTTTGACATCTGTAACTTTATTATCGAGTTCGAAGGGTTCCCTTGTGAGACACGACTTGAAAAAAATTTAGTTATCGGTGAAAAATTCACGTTTGTTATTTTTGAAAAATTTTCAAAACCCTAGTATTCTTCTCTTTTCCTCTGCCATGCTTTGCGACTACATTCGAGGTCACAGGTATTTTAAAAATAATCGCTCAACTTGCACGAAACATTCGATCGATTAAATTTTCAAGGTATAACGGTCGTTTTGCAAATGAAGGAAAAGAAAGTGAATTGAGGTTTGTCTTTGTACTTTCTAATGCATGTTATTTTTTTTTCTTGATTTGCAGCTTAAGAGAAGGTAAATTAGAAATGTTTTTGGCGAAAAATCTGGTCCCAGGAGATATCGTATATTTAAACGTCGGTGATCGAGTTCCAGCCGATTTGAGACTCTTTGAGGTAGGTAAAACTTGACCTTGAAATCAAGTCGAAGGAAAATAACGCGAAATTGACGATACTCAAGAATTTTTTATAATATTTTGTTCTACATTTTATGTCGAATCCGATTAATTATTTAAAACATTTTTAATATCAGGGGCGTAGAGGACCTTCTTCAGGAGGGGGGGGGGAAAACCAAAAATTGCCAACTAATACCATGAACCATTAAATTTTACCAACTGTTGACCTTTTTTTTTTTTTTTTTTCTCCACGAAAATACAAAAATAAGATGTTAAATAAATACGATGTCACAGTCTTGTTAGTCTTCAAAAAATTTAAAAATAGCTGTAATAATACTGCGCAAGTGACTGTTGTCAATTTACCAACTTTACGCTAAAACTCCAAATCTACCAACTTTCCAACAGTTAAGGGGGAAGCTCCCCCCTCCCCCCTTCGGTACGTCCCTGTTTAATATTCATGCGTTTTCGAAATCGGAGATCTTCTGGTTTTATAGAAAAGAAATGACATTTTAGTCGACTTTCGTTGGTAGAAATTAAGTATGATTACTACTTCGCAGTATAACAATATTTCCCTAGAGCTTCCTCCATCTCTCCTAATGGGTTTACGAAAAAAAATGATAAGAGCTTTTTTATTGGAAATTTATCGAGGAGTATTTTATTACTGCAGTATTTTTTTTCTACGACGTATATTTTGCGAGAAAAATGAGAAAAACTGTTTTTTGAGGAATTGGCCCACAAGGTATAATCGATGATGTTTAAATTACGTATCATGGTTGCTAATTTCTCCAAGTGTTTCTTTTGCAGTAGTTGAAGCATTACTAAAATAAATTGAAAAAAAATCAAAGATCATTGAGTAAAAAAAATAATTAATAATATAAAAAATTCTCTAACAACCCATGCCATCAACAAAATACCACTATCAGCCACCTTCTCTTTCTGTGTTCAAAATTGAACGATACTTCGAAAATCACTAAAAATCAAACAAGAAATAACTGACAACCCACAAAATATCTGCAACATTTTGACACTTCTACAACGATCCGGCTTCCTCTTTAAAATCTAACCATCCTAGAGGTGGCGTAATAACCAAAGCAGTTAAAAACGCCACAAAAAAAAAATGATTAAAAAAATATAAACTGTAAAAATCACAAAAAATATATATTAGCCAAAAAAAAAATTAATGTAATTAAAAAAAATTTTATTGTAATAAAAAAAGAATAATTTATTTCAAATATTAATTTATTTTAATCATTTAATAAAATTATAAAAATTAATTACTCCAGTTTACACGTTGTGGAATATGTATGTTTTTAGGGGCATTGATTCCCGAACCTAATTTTCATCATTGATTACACTACTCGATAAAGTTTAGGTTAGGTTTGTTTCTGAACAGTTTTTTATGTGATTTGATGGGGGAGGGGGGAGGGAGGGTACTGAAAATTAGGATTCCATGGTCAAAACACCCAAAGTACTGTTTTCGGAGTGAGTGAGGGAGGAGGAGCCAAGTCTTAATCATCTGTTCTTTTAAAAAAGAAACAACAACAAAAACTTTTAGTACTCGAATTGAAAATAGTATTAGTGAACAAAAAACTAGAAAGATGATCTTAAAAACTAAGTGTTAACAATTTTTTGAGATTTTCAAACCATTGATGGCCTATTTATCGGAGTAGGAGCTCCGTTTTTTTCTATTTTTATTTACGAAAAAAAAAAAGTCGATTTAAAACCTAGTTTCGCTTTTCGAATCAATTGTGGTTGGTATTGAATAAAGCATAAAATTATGTCTCGAAAACAATAAGCTATCAGCCATTTTAATGATCTGAGGGAGCTAGAAATCCTCCGAAATTGGACATCTTGTATTTATATCCAAAAAACGGTAACGACATTTTATTTTTATTTTTTCGTTATCAAGAATAGAATAAATGACCCTTATACTCTGATAAATCGGTTATTAATGGTTTAAAAATTTCAAAAAAATTTTAGCACGTAATTTTTGAAATTCTCTTTTCAGTTTTTCATTTGCTATTTTATTTCGAGCACTCGAAGTTATTTGTTATTGTTGTTGTTGTTGTTTGAAAAGTACAGATGACCAACATTTTGCTCCTTCCTCACCCCGGATACGACACTTCGAACGGTTTAACCATGGAACTCTAATTTTCGCATCATATAGAAAAATTTTCAGAAGCAACACTTGGCCTGAAATTTGTCAAGTGCCTAGTGTTATCTTTTATACCCCTATTCCTACTTGATTGGACAAAATTATGAGCAACCTATTTTTAGAAGCAACTAATTCAAGTATAATAAGCAATAACTGTAGTGTGCGTGGTTGACCAGGAGAGAGGGGATTGATAGTGTTTTTCTTACCTCTGAGGCAAAATTAATTCGTAAAAATAAGAGATCGAAGAGTATTAGGTCAATGATCAGTATTCGTGTTTTCTGAATAATTTTGGTTGGCTCATTTTTTTGTAGAAATTTAATATGTTTAATTTTAATTTTTATCCAACTGAAAAAAATTGATTTTTTTTTTTTTTTAGCTACCAGCATCCCTTTACCCACTTATTTAAAAAAAAAAAAATAATAATAATAATAATAATAATAATAATGAAATAAAATGAAATAAATTCGCCTCTAGCTCAGATGACCCTTAGGCAAAAAAAGTTGTCAAATAGTCAAATAATGCTAAAAGAATGCTAAGAAAATTTCAACCTTCTAGGTTAATATTAACCTTCCCCATATTGGGGTCAAAGTTTTGAAATTTTGATGTTTTATTCGTTATTTCGAAAAAATTATTTTTATGCCAGATAATTTTGGTTTCGAGATATTCTTTTTGTATTGCCATCCTAAAATCATAAAAAAATTATTTATACAATTTTTTTCAATTTTTAGGGGTTCTAAAAATATTTTTATAGTTTGCTGTATTCGTTGAATTTCGCCCTTTTTCGTCTTATACACATAATTATGATAAAATTACAAATAAATGGTACAAACTACTGATTCAGTGAGTGGTATCGCTTTAACTAAATCGGAGGTCACATTTATTAAGTGCTCTCTTCCTCAGGGGTCCCCAAAACATATCGTATAACATAAAAATCATGTAGATGTGTTTCTAGAATATCTCGAAACCAAAATTATCTGGCATAAAAATAATTTTTTCGAAATAACGAATAAAACATCAAAATTTCAAAACTTTGACCCCAATATGGGGAAGGTTAATATTAACCTAGAAGGTTGAAATTTTTTGAGCATTCTTTTAGGACCATTTGACAACTTTTTTTGCCTAAGGGTCATAGATTTTCAAAAAAAAAAAAAAAAAACAAAATTCGTTCCACCTTAGTGTACAGTGTACACGGCGTATGATGATAAAAAAAAAAAAAAGTAAAAAGAGATTTTCTTTAATTATTGAATATAAAATTCTGCATTTATTATATTATTAATTTTCGTAAGAATTTCATTCCGTGGTTATTATCAAATTGAACATAAATTTATCTTATTGAGAATTAATAGTTATTACAAATTTTATTTCTACGATATGGAACAATCCAGCTAAAAAATTTCCATCGTCTTCGAATATCGTTGACGAGCATTCCACGCGAGCTGTAAAATTACTTAACTCATCCTTCGCCAACCTCGATAGGAAAATTTTTCGCTCCAAACACGTGTCACATATACATTCCAGTCGAATATAACATTAGGCTGACGACAACATGGATCTACGTACAACTTAACAATAACTAGATTAACTAGGTCGAATTTATTTACTCAACTCTGAAGTCATCCTTTCACGCCATAACTCTAATTTAACTCTACACAGGTATAGAAAATTTTCACCGAGTACAATTTCTTTTCAGGCTATCGACCTGGCCATCGACGAAAGCAGCTTTACCGGCGAAACCGAGCCGTCGATAAAGGATACGCAAATCGTGCTCAAGCCTAATGGCCACACGTCTATGAAGAATATTGCATTCATGGGCACCTTAGTCAGATGCGGTAATGGTAAGGTAAGCATGGCGTCGAAATTGCAGAACCGTTTCGTATCGAGTCGTGTATATTGCAAGGTTCGAGTGATAAAGTAGTCGTTAAATATGGAGGTGTATGAGCCCTGATTAAGGTTCCTCGAACGTTATCTCGTGTATTTGTGTAAGTTGGATTTTTCACTGGCCTTCGATTGGTTGTTACGAGTTATCTATAATGGCTACGAAGTGTACGCATTTGTTCGACGTTTACGTGGAAAATTGTTTTTAGCGACCCTAACCTTAGGATTTAGGTTTGGTGTGACCTTCGAGTTTGTTCTGATGTTTGAATTTTGAGAATACAGATGCGCTGCAGACGGTGTTACATGTGTTAAGTGAGGTCATGAAATGGAAAAAAAATGCCGAATTGAGTATTTTTTTTCTATGCATAATTTGGCTTTGTGGAAGTGTCAATTCGTCGACGTAATTTATTGGTAGCTTACTCGGCGAATAATGAACTCGGTAATCGGTCACCTAATATATTTCATCTACGAGGCTCACGTTAAGCCAACGGTAATCGCAATGGTAACGATTGAAGAGGTCACATCTAGGTTGAAAAAATTCACTCACGTAGGTACACGTAGGCGAGATGTAACGAAGCTGTAACGATTTGAAAAATTTATACCTCGAGTAATCTAGGAATAAGAAGGCGCGAAGACTGTGTGAATGTTTTATTACACCATAGCTAATTAATATTATACGCCACTGTACCGTATATCTTATCGTGCGTGTAGCGCTTATGTATATAAAACCTTTGATTATTTAGTCAGTAATACCTATTTTTATCTGCTTTTATATTAAAAGTCATTCGAAGCGTATATCTAACGACATCGTCATTACCGAACGATTGTTCGAACGCTGTCGAGAATGAATACAATAAATGACCGTGTATACGATTTCTCTGTGTACAGGGTATCGTCATCAATACCGGCGAGAAATCCGAGTTCGGCGAAGTGTTTAAAATGATGCAAGTCGAGACGTCACCCAAAACGCCCCTGCAGAAGAGTATGGATACGTTGGGCACTCAGTTATCTTTCGTGTCCTTTTGCATTATCGGATTTATAGTATTTTTGGGATGGATGCAAGGCAGACCGATCTTAGATATGTTCACAATCGGTGTAAGGTATATTGTAGTATTTTTTTTTCCGTCAACCATCCTCGAAAATAATGCTTTGGAAGGATAACTCTTGGGATTCTTTTTAGTTTGGCTGTTGCTGCCATACCGGAAGGATTACCGATTGTCGTCACCGTTACGTTGGCCCTTGGAGTATTACGTATGGCTAGGAGGAAAGCTATTATTAAAAAATTACCAACCGTTGAAACCTTAGGTACACGAGTTATTTGCGCTGCAGTTGGGAGTTTAGCGAGCGGAATCTAAGAGCGAATTTTTTTTCAGGCTGTGTTAATGTAATATGCTCAGATAAAACTGGGACCATAACCAAAAACGAGATGACTGTTACGTGTATTTCAACATCGGATGGATATTATGCTGATGTAGGTTTTCATTTTTTTTTTTTTTTACAGTGACGTTATCGATTTTATTTTTTTACGTAATTAGATAGAAAATTAATTTTTTTTTATTTATTATTTGCTTTATCATTTTGATAAATTATCGTAATTTGTATTAATTCGATGACTCCTTTAATGGGTCACTTGAAAGATTTATCTTTTTTCTCCCTATTTTATCGATTTTCAATTTTTTTCAATTTTTTTAATTGATCGATTTTATCGATTTCGAATGGTCATGGTTGATTGTAGGAACTCGAATCGATTTTTTTTCTTGACTTGTAAGTTTTCTTTGTTATTATAGTGATAATGAATATTCCATTTTGAGACGAGTTTATTTTCAAAATTGAAATTTTAATGAATGAAATTGACAAAATTAATTTTTTTAGTTATTAAAATGAGATTTTGTTATATACTAATTGATTCTAAATCTACAATTTTTTTTTTTTTTTTTTACAACTACGATTTTCACTTTACTTTTACTTATTTCCATTAACGTGACATATGCTGCAACATAAGCCAGAGGCACGGACGGAAGGGGGGGATTAAATTTGGTTTAGAAGGTCTGTAGATTGCAGGAATTTGAATAGATTAGCTATTGTGGAAGGATTATTGCTTAGAAAAATGTTTAATGAAGGTGGAGATTGGTAAAATTTAATCAAGAAAAATATCATTTTATAGAAATTATTTCAGCGAATTTATTTATTTATTTATTTATTTATTTATTTATTTATTTATTTATTCAATTTAAATTTCATTTCTCCGCTTAAATTTTCCATTATTCATGCGTAATGGTGATTTTTAGCTGAGTTTTTAGTGAGAATGGTAGATATTACAGTCTGACTTATTCAAATCGATTGATGGGGGGGGGGTGGAATCGTCATACTTTGGCATTTTTCATATTTTTGTTGACTTATGATAAATGCCAACTTTTTTTTTATAAATTTGTATTTTGCCACGCGTACCCCCCTCCCCTTGCTTCCACCATTATGCGTTGAAAATGATTAAATATTGATGGAAAAATAATTTTTCATAATAATTCAAATATTGAAATAATACGAATTTGAATTATAAACCCGCGAATAATGAAAAAATTAATATAAATAATAATTGTATTTTTTTTTTTTTAATGAATTTATTTTAGGTCTCTCGGCAGCTAGGGCTATTTGCGATCGATGAATTTATACATCTTGAAATTTTAATAATTTCATTAATGCGTCGATAGATTCAGTATTGTTCTACAATATTTCTTTGAAGTTTTGAGCTGCTCGGCGACGGTTGTATTTTGGGCAAATTTATTAAATTTAAATGAATAGAAAAATATTTCTACAATCGACTTTTTGGGATTTTTCGTTAAACTCATAAAGACAGATCACTCAAATTTTGAGAAAGGCTGGAGAAAGCCCAAAAATTCAAAATCGAAAAAAAAAATTCAAAAATATAAAAAGATCCAAAAAATAGTAAAAAAAAATAAATACCCAAAAACCCAAAAAATGGAATTATACGATAGAACTTGAAAAAAAAATCTGCCTAACTTCTCTCCCAAATCTACGCATCCATTTATTCGTGCCTCTGGCCTCAATAGCAGTATATGGCACGAAAATTGAAAAAAGTAAAAATAAGTAAAAAATGAAAATTTGTTACAAAAAAAATGAAAAATACGAAGTGCATAAAATATGTTTTTAAATTTAAAGAATTTCTGTATAACCTTCCCCCCCCCATGCCACCCACCAAGATCAACTTTAAATGAATCAGGTGTGTAGCCAGGATGGATAGATGGAAGGAGGAGAGGGAGGAGTTGAGTTTTTTTAGGAATATAAATTTTCAGTTCTCATTCAAAATAATATACATAGAGAGAATAATTTTGTTGGGAGGAGGGGGTGATTTTTTTTAGATTACATTTTAACCAATCACAAAAAAATATTCGCAATTAACATTATTATAATAAAGTCTGATTTTTGTTTGAAAAATTATGATTTCAATTCAAGTTGCCATTTATATCGCGAGTTTCCTTATAATAATTACGCATGATACAATTTCAAATTTAATGACTTCATATAAGTTTATTTTATTGTACAATTTGTGTGGGTGAAATGGATTACATAACGTTTTGAATCATTTTAGAGGGTATGCGTGGGGAAGGGGGTGTTTAGCCTCGGTACTGGCTGTGAGTGTAAAGAAGTTGACAATTATTTAGATATCTGAACATGCCCCTTTAAAAACTCAGCTTCAGTATTGCAGTATAGCTGCTTACAATTTTTCTTCATCGTACCGAATAATAATTTAATTTCGAACTTGTGTAATAATAATTACAAAAAAAAATCTCGAATCTTGATATATTGATTTTTATGATCCAATTCATTCATCTATTGCGAGACAGAAAATTAATATTAAGAAATAATTAATTAATTTTTACAACAACTGTATCAATCGTTTAAAATCGATTAAGAAATTAATCGTCGAATTGATTATGTAGTTTGATTGTATTCGGAAATTTGTTTCCTTTAGGTCACCGGAACAGGGTACAACACTCAAGGCGAAATACACATATTAAATTCTAGCGAAGTGGAAGGCGCTAAAGAAGCGATTTATAAACTTCTAGAGGTAATGTTGGTTGGCGAAGTTTGAACATTCCCCTTTCCTCTTCTTTTATTAAAAATGTATGCGATAAAATTACTGGTTTGTATTTTCAGGTCGCTGTTGTTTGTAACAATGCTGTTATCAATAATGATAAATTACTGGGGCAGCCTACCGAAGGCGCGTTACTGTTCGCTGCCATGAAAGTGAGTGGAAATGTGTACTATATTGTAATCACTTGGTAGCTTTTTTGAAGGGGGAAAAATTCGCAAATTGGCTTGAAATGCTGGAAAAAGTTCCTTCATTATTTATTTAAATATTAAAAAAAAAATGAGAGTATTTATTTTCATCGATAATTTGAATTACAGTTCCAATTATATGGTATCAACGATCGATACATTAGGCTACAAGAATTCCCATTTAGTAGCGAGCAAAAAATGATGGCTGTCAGATGTGTTCCCAAATACGAAGAGGTGCGATGGTGAACCGAATCGATTACTCAAATTTCGATTATTTTCATAATTTTTTTTTTTTATATCTTGTAGAACAAGCAAGAGATATATTTCGTTAAAGGAGCTCCGGAGCGTATTTTACAGCAATGCACAAAATACAGCCATCGTGGCAGCGAGTTAAAAATGGACGCAAATCGTGAACAAGAATTTTTAGCCGAAGTATTCGATGTGGGTAGGAAAGGCTTAAGAGGTACGTCGAACATTCGATGCTAGGCTCTCTGAATCGTAATTGTGTGTTGTATTAATCAAATTCTTTCGGTCACTTCAGTGGTAGCTTTTGCTAAAGGCACGTCGTTACAAGACCTCGTGTACTTGGGAGTAGTAGGTATCTGCGATCCGCCAAGGCCATTCGTTCGCGAAGCCATTCAAACATTATTACAATCCGGAGTGAAGGTTAAATTGGTGACCGGAGATGCTCAAGAAACAGCTGTGGCTATTGGTGAGTTTGCCTATTGGAGTGGATGAAATTTTACTCGAAATGGATAATTACCAGGGTGTTGTTGGTTACAGCCTCTATGGTAGGGTTGGATACTATACATGGGCAATGTTTGTCGGGAGATCAAATCGAGAAATTACCTGAACATCAATTAGAACAAACTGTGAACAATGTTACTGTATTTTATAGAGTTTCGCCACGACATAAATTGAATATCATCAAGGTGAGTAATATTGGATGATATGTAGAAATAATTTTTAGTTGAGTTTTTAATTAGAAATGATAGCTATTACAGCCTATCTAATGTAGGAAGGAAAGGTGGGTGGAGGGAGATTTCATATATTTGCATTTCAGGTCATTTGTAATCATTTGGCAAATCTCCTTATTTTTATTATGCCATCTTATCATGAGATCGATTGAACTCCATATAAGCGAAGCGCCGAATTGCATACGTTGAAAAATTTAATAATTAAAATATAAAGATAGCGTCCATTTTCATTATATCTGGTGTCAAAAAAAATAAATAAAAAAATTAATTGATTCAATAAAATTAGTTCAAAAATTGAACAGTGATGCAAAATTAATAAACTTTAAAAACGAAATTATTTTCTTTTTATTCCCTTCGATGTGAACAAAAATAACTGATTTTTTTTTTTTAGAATATGAAAATTAAAGAAATTAAAGAAACGAAAATTTTAAACTAATTCTTGAAGCTCAGAAAAATTTTGTATTGCAAAAGGGAACTTGGCTGTTTGCCTACATGGAGTTGTATCAGACGCATTGTATTTTTTTTTTTGTGTGTTACACCGGCGGTATACTTAGTGAGATATTTTTGTGGTATTCACAAAGCAATTTTTTTTGTTTTTTTGATTTACCTCAAAATGGAGGTTCACTCAAATTTTGAGGGAGGGGTGGAGAGAGGTCAAATAACTTAAAATTTCATTTATTGGTTTCATATGAAGCAGTGAGTCACGGAGGGCAATATGTCTGATTTTCGGCCTCCTGAGTACATTTGGAGGGAATTTAGAGCAAAAAATACATATTTGAGGAAAACTCAAGTTATGGGATTTGTTTCAAGTCCCATATCTCCTTACCAAATCTACGCGGAAGAAATAAACTGTACATATGGAGTTAGTCGAGGATGCGAATATGGCCCCTTAAATTTGTGTCAAAATATGATCCTAAATAGTGAGTGGCCAAAATTTGAGGAGGCTCAAATTTGTAAAAATGTAATTTATATGAGCACGTATGATTAAGTGGGATAAAAAGTACACGGTATGCCAATTTCAGCTTCATACGTGAATTTGGAGGGGAGCAGGAGAGGCTATTATCCTTGAAATGTGGTGGGGGGGGGGGACGAAAAGTCAAAAAATTTTGATTACTATGTCAGATTATAAAGTGAGCAAATTTACGAAGTAGTTTCAATTTCACCCTGCTAAGTTGAAATGGAGGGGAGTTAAAGCACAACATGGCTTTCGGAGGGGAAATCATTGTAAGAAATGGAATTTCATAAATATTCCATATTTCCTCATCAAATTTACCTGGAAAGGTTAAATTTCATATGTAGGGTTAGTTGAGGATCCGAATACGACCTGTTAAATTTGGGTCGTAATTCATCCAAAATGGCGAATGGCTAAAGTTCGAGGAAAGTTTAAGGAGCCTTAAGTAGCTCAAATTTGTAAAAATGTGATTAATATGAACTCGTATGATTAATTGGAATAAGAAATATGCTGTATGCCAATTTCAGCTTCACAAGTGAATTTGGAGGGGAGGGGAAGGGTTATTGTCCTTGAAATGTGGGGGGGGGTGAATGAAAGTCGAAAATTTTCGATTATTATTTCAGATAATAAAGTGAGCCCATTTCACTAAGCTTTTTTAATTTCAGCTTGCTAAGTTAATATGGAGGGGAGTTAGAGCAGAAAATGGCTTTTGGAGGGGAAATCACCGTGTGAAATTTCATAAATATGGAATATGTCCTCGTCAAATTGACCTAGAAAGGTCAAACTTCGTATGTAGGGTTAGTTGAGGATCAGAATACAACTTGTTAAATTTGGGTCATAATTCATCCAAAATGGCGGATGGCCAAAATTTAAGGAAGACTTGAGGAGCCTCAAATTGCTCAAATTCGATGAATGTTGACTCATAATATGATTACTAGTAATGAGAAATATGGTGTATGCCAATTTCAGTTTCACACGTGTTTTTGGAGGGGGAGGAGGGGAGTTATTGTCCTTGAAATATGGTGGGGGAAACGAAAAGTGGAAAATTTTTGATTACTAGGTCATATGATAAAGTGAGCTCTATTCGCCAAGATATTCTAATTATAGTCTTCTACGTTAATATGGAGGGGTGTTAGAGCAAAAAATGGATTTTAGAGGGGAAATCACTGTTGAAAATTTCATAAATCTTCCATATGCCCTAACCAAATTTTCGCAGAGAGGTTGAACTTTGTGTGTAGAGTTATCATAAGATCAGAATGTAACCTTTTGAATTTCGAGTTAGAATCGATCAAAAATGAATCCAAAATGGCGTACTGCGAAAATTTGAGATAAGCTCGAGAAGCCTCAAACAGTTGAAATATTGGCCTCTTGGGTTATTGCGGACAAAAAGTACTACATATTTGTAATTGAAAATTTTGGGTATTTTTGGAAGGCCCAAGATGTAGGTTTTGTACTTGGCAGTGTATATGTATTGTGTAGCGTGTGCTTGAGAAGTTAACATGGCTGAATTATCTTCAAATGTAAACAAGTTCCAATTAAAAAGTCAGCTCCAGTAATACAGCGGGGCTGTTTACATTCTATTATTATTTTTTTATAAATTTATATTTATTTTTATAGGCCTTTCAAGCTAATGGTATGATTGTCGGTATGACCGGTGATGGAGTAAACGATGCTGTGGCATTGAAAAAATCCAATATCGGTATCGCGATGGGTAAAAACGGCACTGACGTGTGTAAAGAAGCCGCCGATATGATTTTAGTTGATGACGATTTCCAAACAATTTTGTACGACGATTCAACTTTTTATTTTTCAATAATATCGAACATAGGGTTCTAATATCTCTGTATTTTTCACAGATCAGCAATCGAAGAAGGTAAAGGTATTTTTTACAATATTCAGAACTTCGTGCAGTTCCAACTCAGTACCAGCATTGCGGCCATGTCGTTGATCGCCCTATCTACCATTTTGCAAATGGCCAATCCTTTAAACGCCATGCAGATTTTGTGGATCAACATCATCATGGACGGACCACCCGCTCAGAGTTTAGGCGTGGAGCCGGTCGATCATGATGTTATTAGAAAGAAACCGCGTAACGTCAAAGAGGCGATGATAACGAGATCGTTGATATTCAACGTACTCTCATCGGCCATTATCATCATCATCGGTACATTGTGGATATTTAGACGAGAGGTGGATATTATATCGAATAGAAAATTCACGCGTACGCGTCAGAGGCGTCGACGTTTTAATTTTATTTTTATTTTTACGTTACAGTTGAACGATAATATTATCACGAAACGCGATACAACAATGACGTTCACATGTTTCGTGTTTTTCGATATGTTCAACGCGTTGAGTTGTCGATCTCAGGTAACTGATAATTTGTATGGTGGTTATTAAGATTAATTTTTTAGTCGAGTTTTCGATAAGAATGATAGCTATTTCATGTCTGCTGATTGTGATGGAGAGGGAGCAAGAGAGGTCTTTATATTATCACATAGTTTTTGTGGAGAGGGTTCCATTTGGAATAGGCTAGCTGTAAACTACAAACGAAACAGCTTAAGTTACCTACATGTATGATGGTCTGCCTACTCGAAAATTTGAAAAATTTTTTATTTTTTTGAATAACTTTGGAAATTTCATCGTTGAAGACTCTGTTGAAAATTTTCTCTGTAATTTTGAATCTATCACTCACAAATTATGGTGGATGAACGCTTCCTAGGTTGCTTGGATTTTGGAGGAAAATTGAAAAGTTGAAGAATTATAATTTTTTATCGATTTTCCAATTTCTTTCGGGAATGAAGTAGGGAAAAACTTCTCGTCTTGCACTAAAGCTGGTAAACTCTTGCATTCATGCCAATATGCCAAGCGTATAATTTAGTCGTACTAGTAAAAAAAAATCGTAAATTTTGAGGGGTGGATGTATTTTTTTTAACTGGCTTTTATTACTAGACAATTATTCTTTTTCGATGATTATTTCTTCATATATCCCCTTTTCCCCCAACATCCGCTATTTTTTCATGCATCAAATCATGTCGTATTAACATGAATGTGACCATTCTATTTTCATTGATAATCGAAAAGTCCTGATTTTTTAATTTTTTTTTTCGATATCAAATCTATTGGAGAAGCATCCAACCACCATAATTTGTGAAGTACATTCACAACATTAATAATAAAATATTTTTGATACATTGTACTTAATATCTCTGTTTCCATCCCATTCTAAATTTACTATTTTTTTATCAATAAAAATACATTATATACTTCCCATTTCGGCATAAACTACACATTGTTACAATTCATAGCTCATGGGATAAAATTTTGAATTTAGATCATTTTTACAATTAATATTTTTTTTTTATGAACTTAGCGTATCTCAGCTCCTTTAAATTTTAGAGTAGGCATATTATCATACGCGTATATAACTTGAGTTGCTCTATCTGTGGTTTGCAGGCGATGCGTTTAAAATGAAACTCTCTGCATATGTTTTAGGTATAACGATCATACGAATTTATGATGAAATAGAATTTCTTAGGGCAAAATGGTATGTCTTAAGACTCCATAGGATTTATTAGTTCTGCCTAAGTCAAACCAGTTTTTTCAAGAGATCAATTATATTACCCTCCACCCCCCCTCCATCCATCCATAAGGCGAACAATAAATTTTCTGGTTTATTAATAATGTTATTTTCAATATTTGTAATTTCAATTTTTCATTTTATTAAAAAAAAATAATAAATTTATTTATTAGGTGAATTTTTAACTGGAAAATGATAGCTATTACAGCCTACCGTTCAAGGAGGAGGGAGGGGTGACGTCTTCTAATCTTTGCGTTTCAGACCATTTGTAATCATCTGGCAAGTGTCCAACTTTTTGGTATATATTGGTACATTTATATATTTTTCGCCCAAGCGTCACTCTGGCGGACACTTATGAAATTCACTTAAAATTTGATGAGAGACTCTTCTTAGAAATACGACTAGACTACTTTTTTGTTTTTTCAACACACCTAAAAATGGCGAATTGCTCAAATTTTGAGGGGGGCTTGAGAAGGGGCAAACCGCTCAAAATTTTTATTTTCGATTTCATATGAAAGAGCAAGTCGCGGACAACAACATATCCAAATTTCAGCCTTTAAGTGCATTTTGAGGGGAGTTAAGAGTATAAAAGTGCTTTTTGAGGATGTTCTGACTTCTGAGTCATGAAATTTCTCGAATCTACCATATCTTTTCACTAAATTAACTTAAAAAGGTCAAATTTTGTGTGTGGGGTTAATTGGTGACCAAAATATGATCTCTTGAATTTGAGTCATAATGGATATAAAATGGCGATTATCAAAGTTTGTGTAGGGCTTGAGGAGCCTCAAATTAGTAAAAATGTGAACATGAACTCATATCATAATTGGAAATAAGAACAACTATGCTATATCCCTAATTCACTTCGATACATGACGTTGGAGGGGCTAAGGCAGGGGGTTATTGACCTTAAAATATGGTGACGGAACGCGAAATGTCCAAACTTTCTTACCTATTTCGATGTTGTACGATGAAATGAGCCCAAGTGACTAACCTATTCCAATTTAAGCTTCCTAAGTGAATTTGGAGGGGAGTTATGGCAAAAAAAAATTTGCGAGGGGTGGAATTATTCTAAGAAATTTCATGAATCTTCCATATCTCGTCATCAAATCGACTTGGAAAGGGCAGACTTCATGTGTAGGGTTGATTGATGACCAAAATATGACCTCCTAAGTTTGGGTCTAAATGGATACAAAATGGCGGATCGTGAAAATTCAAGGATAATTTGAGGAGCCTCAATAGCTATAATTTGAGAAATATATGAGTTTATATGATTATTGCATCACAAGAAATACTACATTTGTTCTAAAAACTTTGGGTTAGCAACATTATTTCCAAACCAGAATAAGCCCCAGTTGAAAACTCAGCTCCAGTGATGCGGTATAGCTGCTTACATTTTTTTGTTTTATTTTTTCAAATTTTTTATTTGACTCAAAATGATACTTTGTTTATATTTTGAGAGAAGCTGGAGGGATTTCTAAAGCTACGAAATTTTCGACTTTTTCTCCAGTGACATGGAGGCATCAACAGAGATGTTAGACTATCAAACCCTTCCAAAAGTTTTAAAAATTATATGATGGCTTATTTTTTTTACTGGGGTTTTGATTCAAAATCGTAACTATTACAGGCAGTCTAATTTTTGAAGGTTGGGAGTTTTCATTTCAGCTCTATAATTATGTGGATATGAAAAGATTAAAAGAATTATCTGCCAATATGAATATGCCCTCATTAAAAACTCAAATCCACTAATGTTACACTATTGCTTACAATTTTTTTTTTCAGACTAAATCCATTTTCAAAATTGGTTTCTTATCTAATCGTCCATTCTTACTGGCTGTTGGCTTATCAGTATTGGGTCAACTATTGGTGGTGTATTTTTATCCTCTGCAGAGTGTTTTTCAAACGGAAGCGTTAACTGCATATGGTTAGTACTGTGGTACCAATTGCTCGGCTTTTTTTTGATTCTCTCGAATTATTGACTAAGCTTATATTTTGTTCGCAGATTTATTACTTTTACTGGCAGTAACATCGACAGTATTCATTATATCGGAAGTTAGGAAATTAATCGAGAATCAAATATGCGCTAGAACGAGAAAAAGACCGTGCATGAGTTTGGTATGATGGAATGGCTACGACGGCATTCTAATTTTTTTTTTTCACAATCGAGTCATTCATCCGTATTTTCCGTATCTATATTTACGCTGAAAACTCGATGCCACGAATCGTATCATATTTACGTACGATGGTGTTATTTTCTGTTCATCTCATGAAATTCATAGTATTGGAATATCATTGTATAAAATTGTTTAGTCAATAGTATTGGCGGTATTTAACGGTTGAAATTGTGATTTTTATTTCATAAATGACAATTTTAGGCCCGCATTATGTTCCTATTAATTTAAACAATTTAAAAGCCGTCATGTTTTTGAATTAATGATGATTTTTATGATTTATTTTGACAATCAGATCAGTGTCGCGTTACTGGTTTATTGAAAGGGTAGCGAGAATTTTGACGATATGGAATTATTATTTATTTTCTTTTCGCTTTAAGAAATATATTTTATACATTATTCGTACGAATATCATTGTTTTCTCCGGTTACATAAATTTTTAAATTATTTTACTATTTATTCTAGTATTTCGAGAAGAAAAAAAAAGAAAAAGAATTTTTATGAAGTAAATAGCTTGCATTCCTTTTTGAAATAGCTTACGGTCAATTTTTCGAGTCAATTTTAAATCGATCAAATTTGACGATATTTTTTCCCTCTCGACGATGGTAGTTCGTAATAAGGACAGTTTTTATTGCGCGTAATTTAGCATGCGTTTGTTTTAATCGTAATTATTCTGGCTGTGCTGATATAATATGGTCGAGTTCCAAAGAATATTTAATCGCTGATCAATCGTTGTTTTAATTATATATTAAAAATGTTTTACCAGCGTATATGTTAGTGTCGATGATTCGGAAACATACAACCGTGTAAACTTTTTCATTTTGTTGCTGTTACTATGTATGTATTATTATTAATTCTTTTTCTGTGTAATTTATTTCACTGTTTTGCTGAACTTTGTTAGTGACGATGATTTTATTGAGTCGAACGTTTACGTAATGTCGATTTTATTTTTACATATCATTTTTTAATTTTTTTCCCGTTTTTAAGAATTTTAAAACTGATCCATCACTTTTTGTAAATTTTTATCGATATTTACGCATTCGTTAGAATTGTGAAATTTGGCTTCGTATTACATGCTAATGCTGAATTCACGATGTGGTGTTTGTTTTATTTTGGTGAAGGCGAAATTCTCGAATGGTACTGTCTTACCAGATTATATGTGTGTAGTGTAGTACGTAGATGGAAATAGACAGTTATTAGATGTTTTTTCATCAGATTTTCATCATCTTTGTTTGATGCTATTGCTTTTTGAGAGAATCTGTGCACCGGAATGAATTCTTGAGGTCCAAAAACTCTTATCTAAACACTTATAAGAGTATCCAATTATTTCTTTTGAATCAAATATCTCAAGTCTCAGTCGACATGCATCATTATCGAAAACTAACCTCAGAAATGAATTTCTCGGTTGCGATAATCCGATTGGACACATTCACGACAAATCGAACGAACATTATTTCTGTCAAAAAAAGAAGAAGCTTGTAGTCGATATTTCGAAATTTCGATGATTCCAAAAATTTCGAGACAAATGTCAGTTTGCACTAATTTGATGAGAGGTCTGTTATTTCAAATATAATGATACTTTTTCGCGCTCCCTTCTCCTTCCTTCAAAAATCGAGATTTCTTCTGAAAAATGAAGTTTTGAAATGGATGGAACGGAGAGATCCAAAAAAATATCATATTCAAAAATAGAAACCTCGAATTACTCACAAACGAGACTTACAAGGATATTTTTGAAATTGTCGAAATTTCCAATAATCGCAACCAACCTATAGTCTTCTTTTCTTGTTTTTTTTTTTGTTTTTTTTTCACCAAAAATTTTGAATTTAGATATCTCGCGGAAATTGTCAACGTAAGAGTATTGGAAGATTCAAATTTCATTTTTTGGAAAAAAATAATAATTTTTTGCATCAACTGAACTGACGTTTACAAAATGTGCTAAAATTTGTCGAAAATGACGGAAAAAACTTGATTTTGGGCACAACTGATCACAAAATCGAACTCTATTTTAAAGCCACATGGCGCGAAAATTTGAGACACAAAATTTATCAAACCTAAAAGTGAGAAAACTTGCAGGTTGTAGTTTTTTCTGTATTTTGAACAGTGCATGAAAATCGAGTGAATTTGGATGATATGGATCTTTGAGTACATATACTCAAAGTGGCAGATAATGTAATTATTTCAATCTATTATAATTTATAACAAATTCTATTATTACCTATTGCAACTTATAATATTAGAATCTTTTCAAATAAGTAATGATAATCATTCAAAAAGAATTAAGTCTTAATTTGAGATTGATGAAGAATTTTTTGAATACCCCTTATTTTCATAATAATTATTTTATTTTTGATTTCATCACCTTTTTCACACAAAATCTTGGTTTCAAAATTTTGAATAATATCAACACTGTGAGATTAATAGGTAAGTATGATACCCTACTTTCTCTTTAGCATTTTTTCGTGATCAGGTTGTTATGATAATTGGTAACCCTGCAAATTAAATTTTCAAGTTTGAATTGATCGTTCGAAAAGTATTGAATTTTCAATCATGTGAATCAAATTTCACCTATAAATTTGTAATTTCAATTAATGTTCTGAAGTAATCAACATGTAATGCATATTTTAACCAGAAACTAGCTTAGAGTAATTATCGCACGATGATTCCTGCAATGTGGTCCTGAAGAATCCAATTTTCTGCATCATATTGCCAATCAATACATCATCTCCCAGTGAGGTATTTTCTTCCGTTCTCTTTTTTCAGTTATATTGTATGTAATTTACGTGATTTACCATTATAATTTTCAAGTCGAAACACTTTTTTAGGTTGGCAATGGATGAAGTTCAAACCATCAGACCTAGCGTGGAATCGCTATGTAATAATATAAAAGGAAGACCCAAATCATCATTTAAAAGCGACTTGAAAAAAGTCTATCACTGTCCTATTGAAACTTGCAAGTATTACGAAGACTCGTTTTTCAACAAATATAAATTCGTTAAACAAGTAAATTGGTTACATATTTGGGAGCGTTATGTTCCTAGACTAAATAATCTGAAAGCAATATTTTTCAGCATTATGTGAAAGTACATCAAACGAAGACATATTCTTGTTCAAAATGCGGAAAAGCATTTGCTTTAGAGGCAATGCTACAAAGCCACGAATCTGTCTGTGGTATCCGGTATAGGTGTTACTGTAATACTCAGTTCGCTACTTACGAAGCTTTTCTTACACATGCGAAGAGAAAAAATCATGGTCACGGTTTTCTGGGGTATAAAGAGATGATGGCGTAAGTAATTCATCGGTGTTTCGTCGCAAGCTTAAGTTTTTATAATTTTCCCTTAATAATGTTTATCGTAGGTGTTTGAAGATGCACACAGCTGCGCAAAAATTCCAAAAATATTCCGACAATGGATTAAAAGTCAGAGCAATAATTGTAGAAGATTCTCCGCAACAGAAATTCTTAATTTTAAATAAAAAACAAATTAAAAGTGCTAGCTCTAAGGAAACCCAAACTGGAATGAAAATGTGCAAAATCCTTCCAAAAGTCAGTTCTCAAACGCAAACTGTGGAAGAAAAAACTGTCAGTATGCAAACTTCTAATTCACAAACTACCAAACGACGGCGAAGAAGTAAACCCAGTGGTTCCCCTGTAGCTTCATCTAGTCAGAGTAAAGTTAGCTTTAGCACATCTAGTACGCAAACAACTCCTATAAAAGAAGAGAAACTTAATGAAATCTTGCCAACAAAACAATCCAATGATCAAACCTACACTACGCAGGAATTTCCTATTAATTTCGAGGATACGATGGATTTCTCCAATTCACCGACTCGATTTTTGGATACATTTACCGATCCGAATCTCGGGTCGTCTTCGTTGAATAATTGGAGTGATGGTAAAAATGATTCAGAACGGTTCCCCAACGATATTGATTTAATATTATATTCTAATTCTGAAACACAAACAGCGTTCGAAGATTTATTCGATAATTCGTGTATGGATACGTATACGCAAACTTGTGATTCGTTGTTTTCAGATCTAGATTTCGTCGATATACAAACGCAGACGTCGTGGTCTATATTTGATGATCCTTTGAAAACGGACGATAACAAGTCTTTCGATATATCTTGAGTTTATTTTCTCTCGTGGAGAAAGCGTTTTAGAATTTTTAATACTAATTTTTTTCACATCACCGTGGTGTTTAGTCATCAATTGTATGTTTAAGTTTTAATTTTGATAGGTCGTTTGTTGTTGTTTGTTACCTTACTTTAAATAATTGAATCATTGTTATTGTTTGCTCAAATAAATAATTTATTTTTTGTGAAATGACACTAAAGCTTTCCTGTGTTCTGGGAATTCTTTTATTCTTATTGGAATCTTATATAAGTAAGGTGTGTCAAGTTTGAAGTAGATGTTGGCAACATATTAACATTCAAGAAAAACAACTGAAACAAATTCATTAAAAGGTCGAATAATCGTTGAACTGAGATTTATTGAGGAATAGGTTGCCTACTTCTGACCGAAAAATATTTCTGGCAGCGCATCAAAAGTAAGTAATCTTGAGGAAATGAGCGAAGAACTAAAAACATAATTTTAATATCATTAATTAATTTTGCATTTGAATCCAAAAATTCGATATAATGTTTAAAGAAAAGAGTTTAATACTACCAAAACTTGTAATAAAATTGAAATTCCTATTATCATAAAACTAATATAATATTATTTTTGTTGTAGGTATTGAAGATTTTCGAAGAATATTTGCTTACATTCTTTGAAATTTCGAGTTTGATTTTGGAAACCGATCTTTCAATAAGTACCTATCCTGATAGCAAAATATATATTTTTAAGTAATAGATATTTTCTCTTCACCCACCGTAATAGGATACTTCTTGATCTTGAAATAATCATCAATACCGTAAACCATCGGTTATTAGTTGAAGCCAAGCTGAATTAATAATACACAAAATACAAGTACATAATTGTGTAGGTATTATAGGCATAGAAATTAATTGAAAACAAAAAATCGCATGGATATTAATATAACAAATATGACAATGATATTCATTTATAACACCTTGGGTAACATTTAAAAAAAATCTCTTAAAACGTTGAAAATATATAAGGATAAAATCGCTTTTTATCATCATTTATGGATGCGAACCTGTTTTATGAAGTATTCTTTATAACAAATAAGCGTATTCTCCATAAATTGCATATGTTATTCATCATTTGGTTCGATATCGTATTTTTGAACAAATCTCAATATCGCATCTTTACACGATGGAGTATATATCCAAGTTTTAATACCAGCGTGTAAATATTATAAATGGATATTCTGTTGTAAAATTTTTGAGCAAAATGCCGAAAAAATAATTCCATGAATGAAATACAAGATACGATCTTTTAAAATTCTCGAAAAGCAAACTTCAATTATTTCGTGCCTGGTGCAAGCAAACACATAACTTGGTATAGGTTCAAGAACAGTACAAGTCATTTCTGCGGCATTGATCCCTCTTATACCTGTTTTGAAATAATTTTCTATATCGCGAAGACTTTGGTCGGATACGATCATATCGTGATTTTCGTAAAGCGTTTCGGAATCGATGAAAGTTCTTTGATAAATGCTGGTAAGATTTCCAATTTCAGACTTTAAATTGATCGGGCTTTCGCGACTTTTTACAAAACCATGCAAGCTTTTCAAACATTCGTATAAAATATCATCGATAAAAAATAATATGGGGTCTTCATCACTTCTTATTGCTGATGTAAAAAAAAATATAAATTTCTTAAACAATTCCCTGTACTGCTTGGAATTCTGGCGATAAAAATTTACATCTAGCAGCGAATACAACTCAGCGAAATTAGTCTTCGATATATTACGGAAATAGTCATCATTGTATTCCTCAAAATTAATCATTTTTTCTTGCTCCGGAGAAAATACTTTCATTGCTCGCTGCGTCAACTTACACAAATAAGAGTATCTTTCCGCGTCTTCATCGGTTAATTTCACAATTGTGTTGGATGGATCATTATTTTCATCATAATCTTTCGAAAGTAATGCTTCATCATTAGCAGTTTTCCTTTCAATATCAAATGTTTGGTAGGAGTGAATGTTTCTCAAGAAAAGCTTCACAATTTCATCCACGTAATCATCACTTATGTCGTCAAAATGATCATTTAAGAACTGCTTGATCTCATTGTTAAAATCAGAATTTATTAAATCTCCAAAATATCTAAATTTACCTCGTCAATGTCACTTCGTACTTTGAAGGGGAAAATTCTAGCAAACTGAAAAAAAATATCATATTCGCGCCAGTCTTTATCTTGTACATTACAAATAACTTTCTGAAGAAATAACTGATGAAATTTTCCCATAAATGCTTTGTTTTCAACGGCAAATTCATAAGGCTCGTGTATCTTTTCGGTTATTATTTCTACACTCCCAATGATGCGATAAAATTCCTTTCTCATTTCTTTGGTAAGCGTTTTAAGAAAATTATGTAAACATCTTACTTCAAGAAATTCTTGTTGTTCCATTCTGAAATACAAGGAAAATCATCATAATTGTAATGCAGTATATTTGGTGTAAGTAGGTAGGTATCTAGTTGTCAATTGCCATATTATAATACTGAGAATTTTTAGTGAAGGAACAATGTACCTTGAATACTTTCTGTTTCCACCTAATTTTAGATATTTTTATGGGTACCGCATGCACAGTAGGTATGTGTCTACTTCTACTTATTCTTTATTATTTAATCTATTAAGAAGGTACAATTAGGTATACGAGAATATGTAAAATTCGACTGTAAGATACCTAATCACTTTATTCTTTGAATTTTGAAGCACTTACCTAAAGGTGTTTGAGTACGATTTTCCAAGAAAAAAAAAAACTGATATTAACTATGACACATAACTTGTACAACAGGTGCATTCCGCAACCCACAAGTCTATAACCAAAGTTGCAAGTGCAAAGCAAGTGCAATGTTATAAAAACACAAATCAGCTGATGATTCAAATCGCAAACGAATTTCAGTCGTTCACTGAACACTGAACGATATTATTAAGGAAGGTAGAAATGAAACTACGTACATTTTATCACATTCGAGCCTTATGATTGGTCAATACGCGCAAAACATATGACCAATCAGAATCCAGACCAGTTACTATAACAACTCTATTGATCTTCGACCCGCCCTCAGCGCACAAATCTGAAATTAAGTAGACAGGAGTATTTCAAATTTCATAAGTGGTAACACTGATTAAAAATGAAATGAAGACAATGAAGATCTTGAATCAGTATTACCACTTGCGAAACTCGAAATACATTTACTTACTTGAGGTAAATGGGATTTTTACAGCAGGGGGGTCGAAGCAGCGTTGAGCGTTTTAAACCAAAATGTTTAAAACATGTTTTAAACACTAAAAAAAACAAAATGAAATTTAAAACAAAATTCTGTTCAAAATGTGTTTAAAACGTTTTTTTTTTTTTTTGTTTCAAACATGTTTTTTATTTTCCTCATTTTTTCTTTAAATTTACTGTATTTAACCGAAAAAATACAAGTAAACGCTAATTATGAAAAATTTTCTGCCCACAAGGTTGTGAAGGCATCTTCTAAATTTTGAAATTTTTTTCAAATTTCCATTTTCAAATGTTTTGAACTTTCGAGAACATGAGAAGTGAAGGTCATCAAGGGTATAGTGGCTAGCTAAATGTGAAATTTTTAATTTAATTTTTATGGAATCGAATAAGTCGACTTATTTGAATTTGGTCAAGACTCGCGACAGAAGTTAGACGAGAATATCATTAAATGAATGGGAATGCTTGCTGGGTTCTCCATGCTCGTAGTGCTTAGTGCTCAAGTGAAAATTAAATAATTATGGTTCTTAATTTTTTCTTATTCAGTTATGAAGTTATTGTGAGGAGCATAAACATTATAAATTTGGAATAGTTGAATACTAAAAAAAAAAAAAAACAGATTTAAAACTGATTAAAACTAGTTTTAAACACGTTCTTTTTTTAATGGAGGTTTTTTGTTTTAAAACGAAAAATCTGTTTTTAAACAATAAAAAACGGTTTTTTAGCAACCCAGGGTCGAAGATCAATGGAACGCACTGTATAGGCGTGACCAAGTGATCTACGGACCCCTCAGCGTGAAATTCTCTACTTCTAAATGGAATGTCTGTAAATGTTTTCATTTCTTTTGGTTTTTTATAAGATAATGATAAGAATGATCATAATATTTATTAATAAATTTTTAACATTTTATTTTTTTCATTATCAAATGATTTCAATGAATGTTATCACTTATCAAGAATCAGTGCCGCCAAGTAAACTAGAGTAATTAACCTGAAATTGAATAAAATACATAATTTTGATTAATATCATTTAGAATGAGAAAAACGAAATGATTGAGTTTTTATATCTCAATCCAACAAAAAAGAACAGGATAAATTGAATTATTTAAACTTTTTTTTTCAATAAGAGAATTTAGCGCTGGGGGAGAAAGGTCAGTTTGTCAGTAAGTCGCTCGGTATAACTTTATTGATAACTGGGAACGTAAGGTCAATGATTGGGAATGGATTTTTCACGAATACAACGCACGTAATAATATACAGTAATTACGTGAATTTTTTCCGCTTGATAAATGATGAATAAAAGCAAGTGGTGATCAAGGAAAATCATGGTTTTAAAGTCCATTCAATTTTTCCATTTTGTTATCCACATTACTTTTCAATTCAGTACGAAAATTTTGAATTTTTTCACATATTAGATTTGCTTTTAGGGCCGCCTGAAATTCGAAAATGGGTAGGTATATCGATATTTCATCATTTTTCATTAATGATACAGTCGGTACGCATAAAAAATATGTAGAATTAGGTGGAAACAGAAAAGTATTCAAGGTATGATATTCCTTGACCAAAAATTCTCAGTATTATAACATGACAATTGACAACTAGGTACCTACATCAAATACCGCATTACCATTATGATGATTTCCCCTTTATTTCAGAATGGAACCACTAAAATCTCTTGAAGTAAGATATTTACGAAGTACATATTTGTTTGCCCAAATAAATAATTCGTTCATTGCCAAATGTAACTAAAGCTTTCTTACGTTTCAAGAATTCTTTTTGTTCTTGTTGGAGTCTTATGACAGTATGGTATGTTTTAAGTTCTGCACTGAGAGACGTATCACACGCTCAATGGTTTTTTGTACTACATTTCATCAATAAAGTTAGTTTATACCTTAAGTTTGACTGTTATAGACGTAGTTAACATAATGAACACTAGAGAAAAATAATTAGAACAAATTCATTCAAACATTGAATAAAATTAAAAACTGCGTGGAACTGAGATTTATTGAGGAATAAGTTTTCGGCCTCTAACCTGAAAATATTTCTACCTGCGCGTCATATGTAAGCAACTTAGCTATTCGCCAATAAATCTTAAGGAAATCAGTGAAGAAGCAGCTCAACATTATTTTTGTATTTATCATTAATTTTTGCATTTGAATCCAAGAGCTCCATGTGAAGTCTAATGAAAGAAAAGAGCTTACTCACAGAACTTGAAAAAATAGTTGAAATTCCCGCTAACACAAAATTAACCCTCTGATGGCACACATAAAAGTAATTTTAATTAGAAAATGAAAATTGTGCTGAGTCACTCAAGAAATTGAAATATAATATGTTATTGTGCTCCTTGAAATGCAGAATTTCATTACAAAAAATTGCATAATATCAAAATTGAAGGGGCAGCATACATAGGATAGAATAGAACAATTTTTGAAAATTAATAGCTCCTTCAATATTGAAGATAGGCAATTTGTTCTTCTATGTTTTTTTCTTGCAAATCGTTCAAACTACAACATAGCATGGTTTTACTTTCAATTTTTGCGACCTGAAAAATGCAATGAATAATTTACATAAAAATTCAGAAGTAAATCTGCCCTTTCAAAAATTGATGTATGCAACTAACACAGATTCCCAAACTGAAGAAATTGTGGCAACGTTCAATTATGAAGGGTGCACAGGGATGAGCAGCTGGTTACGCCGGAGCGCAGCGAGTTTGTATTACCGATGGGTGAAATTCACCCATGTCTGCCAATTAAGGGTTAATACGTATGATATTATTTTTAGTAGGTATTGAAGATTTCCGAAGAATATTTGCTTACATTCTCTAAAATTCGAGTTTGATTTTCGAAACGGATGTTTTCCAATACCTATCCTGATGGCAATACATTTATTGTCAAGGTTATGGATATTTTTTCTTCATTCATCGTTATAGGATACTTACTATATATCTTGAAATATTCATGCATGAAAATTTCTTATCATCAATACCTACGATTTAAACCATCGCTAAGCTGAATTAATAATACACAATACACATAATATACCTATATTATAGATGTCTAACAGAAATTTAATTGAAAACAAGAAATCGCATAGATATTAAAATAAAAATTCACGTAATCACGATGACACGAACTTGAGTGACATTTAAAACATAAATCTTTTGAAAAGTTGAAAATATAAAACGATAAAATTGCTTTTTATTAACATCTATTGAAGCGAACTCGGTTTTATGAAGTATTCGTCATAACAAAGAACAATATCCTCCATAAATTGCAAATGTTCTTCATTATTTGCTTTGATATGGTATTTTTGAACAAATCTCAATATTTCATCTTTGCACGATGGAGCATATATCCAAGTTTTAATACCCGTATAAATATTATAAATGCATATCTGTTGTAAAATTTTTGAGAAAATGCCGAAAAAATAATTCCATGAATGAAATACAAGATACGATCTTTTGAAATACTCGAAAAACAAACTTCAATTATTTCATGCTTGGTGCAAGCAAAAACAGTACTATGCATAGGTTCACGAACAGTACAAGTTATTTCTGCGGCATTGATCCCTCTTATACCTGTTTTGAAATAATTCTCTATATCCCGGAGACTTTGGTCGGATACGATCATATCGTGATTTTCGTAAAACGTTTCAGAATTGATGAAAATTCTTTGATAAATGCTGGTAAGATTTCCTATTTGAGACTTCAAATTGATCGGGCTATCGCGACTTTTTACAAAACCATGTAAGCTTTTCAAACATTCGTATAAAATATCATCGATAAAAAATAATATGGCATCTTCATCGCTTCTCAATGCTGATGTAAAAAAAAATATAAATTTCTTAAACAATTCCTTATACTCCTTAGAATTCTGGCGATAAAAATTTACATCTAGCAGCGAATACAACTCAGCGAAATTAGTCTTCGATATATTACGGAAATAGTCATCATTGTATTCTTCAAAATTAATCATTTTTTCTTGCTCCGGAGAAAATACTTTCATTGCTTGCTGCGTCAACTTACACAAATGAGAGTATCTTTCCGCGCCCTTATCGGTTAATTTCACAATTGTGTTGGATAGATCATTATTTTCATCATAATCTTTCGAAAGTAATGCTTCATCATTAGCAGTTTTCCTTTCAATATCAAATGTTTGGTAGGAGTGAATGTTTCTCAAGAAAAGCTTCACAATTTCATCCACGTAATCATCACTTATGTCGTCAAAATGATCATTTAAGAACTGCTTGATCTCATTGTTAAAATCAGAATTTATTAACTCTCCAAAAATATCTAAATTTACCTCATCAATGTCACGTCGTATTTTGAATGGGAAAATTCTAGCAAACTGAAAAAAAATATCATATTCGCGCCAGTCTTTATCTTGTACATTACAAATAACTTTCTGAAGAAATAACTGATGAAATTTTCCCATAAATGCTTTGTTTTCAACGGCGAATTCATAAGGCTCGTGTATCTTTTCGGTTATTATTTCTACACTCCCAATGATGCGATAAAATTCCTTTCTCATTTCTTTGGTAAGCGTTTTAAGAAAATCCTGTAAACATCTTACTTCAAGAAATTCTTGTTGTTCCATTCTGAAATAAAGGGAAATCACATTACATGTAGGTACTTGTAGTTGTCAATTGTTATACGTAATAATTATACTAAGAATTTTTAGTGAAGGAATGACATACCTCGAATACCTTCTGTTTCCAGCTATAATTCTAAATATTTTTATGCGTACCGCGTGTAGTATGTATCTATAGTTACTTATTATTTATTAGGCTATAAGAAGAGAACAATAATATGAGTAAAACTCAGCTGTAAGATACCTGAATTAATTTATTCATTGAAATTTGAATCATTTACCTGGATCTTTGAATACGATTTTCGTGTAAAGAACACAATGATATTAAGAAACATTAACTTGTACAATAGATGCGTTCTACAAGTCGATAACTATGGAAACGAATTTTTCACGATTACAACGCACATGAGATGAATACGCAGCGATTAACAGAACTAGGAGGGAAAACTTTATCTCGTTCCATTTTGATCCTTAATCAGCAAACTATTATTATCGGTATTTATTTACATACCATGTTCTTTCTTTTAGCGCGTTTTGTTGTTTTCTTTTCAATTCGCTTCCATCATTTTCAATTCTAATTTCTATCTTTCTGTCTTCATCTTTTTTATTCAGGGATGGGTACAAGGTGATATGGCGGGGCGGGGAGGGGTGGACTGCCGCATCCTTATGATTGGAGGAAGTCGCTCGGTAAATAGTCAAAAAGTGGAATATTCGATGTTTGGATTTTCTTTTATTAGCTAGCAATTTTAAAAACAGTATATGACATTAGGTAGGTACCTACTATTGTGTTCCCTCATTACAAAAAAAACAATCGGTTTACGTTTTTTTTAGTTGGGAAATTTTAGTCTCGCAACCCCCTCCGCCCCCAAAAAAATTTTCCCCTGTACGTCGACAGTTCCGATTCTGGAAATTTTTCTTCTAATTTTTTAGCCCGCCATAGGTAGTATGGAACCAGGATTGGAGACTATTACCAACATATAGCTTAGCTCGCGAGTAGTTACTTGCGCCTAGTCTCACTCCCCTTATGTGTTCATCGTATGCAACTATTTGTACATGGAAGTACAACATATAATATTTTTTTAAATTTAAACGAAACTACTGATTTAAGTACCTATGATGATAGAAAATAAAAATGAAAAAAAATTTGTGGTATACACTTTTTGCCTAACTTCATTTTTGAAGGAGTACAATGATTTAAAATTTTTCCAAAATTCCATTTTTTAAAATTTGTTTGAAATCGTTCATTCAAGTAGGTACCTAGGATGGTAGAAAAAATGCATTAAAAATTGTAGTAACCACTTTTTGCCTATCTTCATTTTTGAAGGGGCTAACAATAATTTCAAATTTCTCCATGATTTTTTTTTTAATGTGACTGAAATCAAGGAAAAATTAAAATTCAAATATGTACGTTTTGCTAATCTTCAGAATTGAAGGTATTTCAGCAATTCCTATTACTACACGGATTCGGTACTAGTTTCATTTTTCATCTTTATATTTTAATTTTGCGAGAAAAAATTGTTATATGTAGGTTTTACAATGGTTTTGATTTTGTCTATTATTTCTCATTCAATCCTCAGCCCTTCTTCGAAATATATAATCATGGGTAATAAAACATCATGGGGAAATTTGAAATTATTGCTAGCCCCTTCAAAAATGAAGATAGGCAAAAAGTGTTTACTACAATTTTTAATGCATTTTTTCTACCATCCTTGGTATCTACTTGAATGAACGATTTTAATCAAGTTTTAAAAAATGGAATTTTGGAAAAATTTTGAATCATCGTAGCTCCTTCAAAAATGAAGATAGGCAAAAAGTGTATACCACAAATTTTTTTGCATTTTTTTTTCTATCATCATAGGCACTTAAATCAGTAGTTTCGTTTAAATTTTAAAAAATATTATATGTTGTACTTCCATGTACAAATAGTTGCATACGATGAACACATAAGGGGAGTGAGACTAGGCGCAAGTAACTACTCGCGAGCTAAGCTATATGTTGGTACTAGTCTCCAATCCTGGTTCCATACTACCTATGGCGGATTAGATTTCATTGTTCCGACTTACAGTTCTTTTTTATTGCTGCATAAATTGCCTACTTCCAGTTTGCAAGCATCTTTATTGTTTTATATCGATTGCAAGCCACAAATCAACTTCTCAAAGCACATGTCCATGGTGCCACATTTTCACTTAAGAATTATGTTCAGTGATCATTGAAAAAAAAAGCATTTATTTGATATAATTATTCACATACGACTAGCTGCTAAAGTGTATAGGTAGTTACAACAAAGAAAGTAAATACAACCCTTTATTAATCGTTTCAATTTACACTTTATTTATATCGATTTATGTTTTAAATTATTTACTATTTTCCAATTTATTAGATAATTATGAAGAATTACGTAAATTATAATGTGACTTTCAAATCTTTTGGGAAGTCTACGCGCCATCAACACGCTAGAGTCGTATTCCCGTTGGATAAGCGTAGTGTTTGATAATTATAATGGTGTACATAGCGTACTTACAATTAGGCGAAACGATTTTTTTCAATCGATTTAGTGTAGCACTTGATAGTTACAAAATTACGGTGACATGGAAGATCTAGATCTCAATGCTATTGAGTTGCAGTTGATGTAGGAATAAAAAAAAGCTCCAAAGCGAACACCCAATAAGGATTATACGTGCTACAATAATGCCTATTTACATTTTTTACGTATGCAATTTATGCATGACTGAAAGCATCTTTCCAGAAAGGTATAGATTTCGCCAGTATGTCATAAAATTTTATCTGCTCGAGATTGCAGCTCCACTCTGCAATACATATAGGTATGAATTTATCGTTAATTTTAACTCAATACTTGTGCTTCGCAAGTGGTGATGAATAAACATTGCAAGCGTTAAATAAACACAGCAAGCGTAGAGTAAACATCGCAAGCGTAGGATAAACATTGCTAGAGTTAGCAGAAAAAACACATTTAGAAGCACTGCGTGTTACTTGAAAATTTTACATGGGTCTTTCGATCCATCAGTATAGCATTTTGTACGTGTTGAATAGGTCGAAAGTAGTTCTCGAAAATGCGTTTTGATAATGACAGTAAGGATGGGATATCAAAATGGTAATATCGATATATATCGATGTCTTTGAATATCGATATATATCGATATCACAAAATGTATCGATATTCTAAAAAAAAAAAAAAAAAAAAAAAACGCTGGAAATATTGTTGGAGTATCTGCATCAAAATCGACTTAATTTTTATCAAATTTCCTTTCTGTACCTACTTATTTTTGATGTGATTTTAGGATTTAATAAAATAATTAAATGGTGAAATTTTAAAATTTTGATAATGAAAACCTTAAATTGCTATTGCACAGGTTCATGTAAATAAATGCAAAAAAAATGTAGATATCGATATTGGTATATCGATATATATCGATATGTATCGCTGATATCGATATTGATATCGATATGTTTTTTTTGGTCGATATTCCCATCACTAGATGACAGTGGAGGATTTAGATTTTGGAAATTGTTTCAAGGAATAATCTATATTAGGTGGGGTGAGAAGCCAGGGTTCGGTGCTTTTATTCTTTACAGTATTCGGAATTTGAATTTGATGACGTTGGATGAGTGTGATGAATTGTGAAATAGGATCATATACTGGGATTGATGGCGTATTTATATGAGAAAGAATTCGCTTTTTTATGGGATGAGCTGGGTTTTGTAAAGTTGTAACTAGGTAGTTATTTGCTACTAGTATTTTTCTTTGATCAGGTTTCTGCTGTTTTATTATTCTAACGAAAAATAATAATACATTCGGATAATTCGGGTGTTGGTGAAAATACTTTTCTCTTTTGTTGCAATATCGTTTCTAGGTATAACATTCTCCGAGGTTTTCACATAACAACGAGTTGAATATATGCTGATTGCGCGCCAAAGTTTGCATGTTGCCAACTTTGTTTAGAATCCTTGATGTATATACAATTTCTATAAATAAAAAAACATGCTAAAATATTTAATTTTTATTTCTTAATCCTACAAAATAGGACCGAAAATTGAGATTACTGGATTTTTATACGAGAGAATTTGGCAATCAGGGCGGTAAAATCACTTAGGCACAGTGCAGTACTCACCGATTTCATTTTGAAATTTGTCATCCCCACGAACGGCGAATTACTTGAGAAAAGAACGAATATTAGACTGCAAAAAAAGAAAATAAAGAAACGCCATGTTAAAGAAGTTTTTAGTGTTCACAAAACTTCTTTAACATAGCGTTTCTTTATTTTCTTTTTTTTGCAGTCTGATATTCTTTCTTTTCTCAAGTTTATTTTATGAATTCGCCGTTTGTGGGGATGACGAATGTAAAACTGAAGTAATCAGTGAATACTTCACTGTGCCTAATTTTACCGCCCCTGAGTGCCAAATTTTCTCATGAAAAAATGCAATAATCTCCATTTTTTGGTCCTATTTTATAAGATTAAGAAATAAAAACATCATCATCATTTTGATTTTCTATAATTTCTAAAAATATGTTACCAAAATTATGAATTTTTTGAAGTTTTTAGTGTTCACTAATTCTTTATTATATTGATTAAAATTAATAAATAACCAGAAAAATATAATCTTGAAAAGTCAGAATTCAGTTTCACGATTGCTTTCATTGTTTATTATATCATTATTCGTCATAAAACAAAAAAATAAAATAAAATAAAATAATCTGCTGGTCTTCATGGTGGTAAGGAATTTAACGCTCGAGTGTATTAAAATCACACGGGCACAGTGTATAAATAACATTAAGTAATTTAAGAATTTATGCTACCTAATTAATTTCATTTACCGATTTTAGATACGAAGGAGCTCAATGAATACGACCAACAATTAATTAAACAAATTAAGGAAGAAAATTTGAGATACATAATGAAAAAAACATTGAGAAATATTATGGGAGGTCCTTTTTCTGTAGCTCATTTTGCTTTTGCTTTTGCTTTTGCTTGTCCCATAATGTTTTTTTTATCAGACATCTTATTGTGCCATCCTTAATTTTTCCAAATACTTCTCGATCACATTCGTTGAGCTCTTTTGTATCTAAAATCGGTAAATGAAATTAATTAGGTAGCATAAATTCTTAAATTACTTAATGTTATTTATGCACGGTGCCCATGTGATTTTAATACACTCGAGCGTTAAATTCCTTACCACCATGAAGACCAGCAGATTATTATTATTTTTTTTTTGGTTTTATAATCAATTACAACCTAAAAATAAATAAAATAATCTGCTGCTCTTCATGGTGGTAGGGAATTTAACGCTCGAGTGTATGAAAATCACTTGGGCACAGTGTATAAATAACATTAAGTAATTTAAGAAGTTATGCTACCTAACTAATTTCATTTACCGATTTTAGATACGAAGGAACTAAACGAACATAATCAAAAAATATTGGGAAAGATTAAAGATGATATAGTAAGATGTAAGGTAAAAAAAGCATTTTGGGATAAAAAAAAAGAGTAGAGGAAAAGGATCGTATAATACAGGAAAAGGATATAATAATACAGGAGAAAGACCTCATGCTAAACAACAGCGTAAGTGTGATTACTTTCATATTGTAAATAACATACGAGGACGGGAAAATCAAAAAGTGCTAAGTGCCATTTTGCAAATGTTTGGATAATTGAGAAAAAACTGTACCAAAACTGTCAAAACCTAGCACTGTGGCTAAGACTTCTGAAGTTTGTTTTCCATTCTATTTGCAACCTGTTTCAGCACAGGAGAGAGAAAATTTCATTAAAATGCAATGGTGGGGGATGGAGTAGTTGTGTATTTTAAGGCATATGCTAAAAGCTTGTGCTAGTTTTCATCAAAAAGTGCCAAGTGCTAAGTGCCAAGATGCATTTTAGGTGCTAAGTGCCAGAATGAAGTAGTAAAGCCTTTAAATAAAATCGAATTTTACAGACAAAATTTTATTAACGAATAAAATTAATGACTTTTCACCACAGAAAGAAAATATATCCTCGCGATGTGTTTTCTTGCTTTCAGAATCTAATTGAACACTGAATATTGAACTTTAAACACGTAAATCCATACGGTACCGTAATACAAATACGTTTCGGAAAAAGAAAATATGGCGAAGCCCCCCTACCATCTAGTTCTCTATAGTGCTGACCACGAAACTAACGAAACTTGAGACTTGTGATGAGCGCTGTGTTGTCAGAAAGGATTTAGCAGCATTAAGGAAGGTTATGACTTATGAGAAGTTAGGGGCCATACATTTGTAGTAGCACGTTAGGTAGGCTACATTAAGTAATTAAAGAATTTATGCTACCTAATTAATTTCACTTACCGATTTTAGATACAAAAGAGCTCGACGAATGTGATCGAGAAGTACTTGGACAAATTAAGGATGGCACAATAAGATGTTTGATGAAAAAAACATTAAGGGACAACAAAAAGATGAAGTAAGAGATGGAAATAAAGGACAAAATAATAGACAAAAAAGATGAAATAATTAATAACAATGTAAGTATGATTCTTTTCATCTCGTAAATAACATATACCGCCTGCGAAGTTTGGTTATACCTACTAAGAAAAAGAACCATGACCGTGTATGAAATAGACCTTTAATAATTTTTTTTTTTTTTTGAGATTAAAAAAATAGCAATTTTTTGATATGATAGCATTAAAAATTAAAAACATCAATACAAAAATATAAGCATTGAAATTTTGAAGTTTTTAAATTTTTTTAGTTTGATTTCAAAAAATTGTGATGTTAATTAGAAAGTAGAAACGGAATGAACTACAGAAAAATGTTCCAGTTATTACAAATTAAACTTGTTTCTTGAAAAGAAAAAAACCTATATTCTGGTCATGAACTAACCCTACATGCAAAGTTTCTACTCAAATTTTGATAATTCACCATTTTGGATCTATTTTGACCCAAGTTCAAGAGGTCATATTCTATTCATCAGTTTAACCTATTTACATTATTAAAACCAACAAAAACACGTACATCCTGCCAATGGAAGTAAAATTCTCATACCAAATGAAGACATTTTTCTCTAGATGTACATTAAGGAAGGCCCGCCCATGGATATACACGCAGTTCTTCAACGAGACTACAAATGGATACTAAAATATGGTAAAGAGAGATTAGTAAGCAATAATTGTGACAATTGGGAAAGATATTTTGGAAGTACATATAAAGGGTTTCAAAATAAATTTGATGAAATATTTGTTCAGTGAAGAGGGACGTACATTGGTGAAACTCATAGCACCTGCAAACCTTGAAGAAACTAAAAGGGAAGTCTTATTAACTAGATTTGCATACAGTGTGTCTAGACACTAGACTATTTAAAATCTTCTACGCTTTCACCATAAATAATGATCAACACTCAAAGACAAAATTATACAAAATAACGACATAAGCCTTCTACACCATTTTAAAGAATTAGTTGCAGAGTAGAGCTGCACTCTAGAGCAGATAAAATTTTATGACATACTGGCGAAATCTACACCTTTCCGAAAAGATGCTTTCAGTTATGCATAAATATTGTAGCATGTATAATCGTTATGGGTGTTCGTTTTGTTGCTTTTTTTTATTCCTACATCAACTGCAACTCAATAGCATTGAGATCTACATCCCCATGTCACCTGTAGTCAGCTAAACTCTCCAATAGGAGTAGTACATGTATAATGCATACCTACACGTACACATAAAAGATGTTGCTTATCTTATATTAGAATGGAAAATCTATAGAATGAAAGATACTTATTACTTTAAAATAATTTGATACTGGAAATCAAAGTGGTGTTTGTTGATGAAATGTAAATATTTCCTCTATTATTCGTTTCATTGGGCATTCGTGTTGGATTTTTGGATGGATTTACTCTTACTTTATGGATGCTTAATGCTGATATTTTGTAACTTCCAATCGATGTTTTTCTTAGGTACACAATTGCCAAGCTTTGTCTCTGGTATATTACTTTGTTTATTTTCTGTGACAGGAAGCAATGACAGGCACATTTACCTATGTTCAGTATACTGGAAATATTTACTATATGGTTTAAATATTTCTTTACACAGATAAATGAGCGATTCTATACGAATCTCAGTGTATATTATTGGCTTTACATCATTTATCTCACCTAATAATCCTGTTTGCAAAAAGACCATTAATTATATTTAGATTCAGTAATCATTTTCATCGAATCTTTCAAAATATTTGAACGGCGGACTTTCTTCACCAAATCTGAGTGCTTGCAATTAATATATGAAGGTGTGACATAATGTTTCTACAACAAGAATTTATTAAGCTTACGAATGAAATAAAAACATGAGGTGGACAAAGCAAACTCACCAAGTCTGAAACCTTGAATTTATTATTCTTTTCATTCACTCTGTTCTGCAGCTCAGTATGAAAATTCTGAATTTCTCACATAATGGATTTGTTTTCAGTACCGCCTGAAATGCGGAAGGAAGTATATCACGAAATTCTGATAATTCCTTTCGAGATAACGGTTCATTATCATTTCTCATTAGCAGTATCATTAAATTAATATCATGTTGAAAAACGTAGTATAAAAATGAGTAGCGATTTTGCAACAGGCTTATAAACGATTTCTTTTGTGAAAAAATATATGTTATGGTCAAAAATATTGTAAGCTCAATAAGAAGAACTGCTTTTGATTTTGACAAAAAGTTGCGGTGAAAAAAAAAATGTTGACAATCGCATTTTTGCAACTGAGTAGGTGGAAAGAAAAACGCAGCAACTCCATTTTTCACATTTTCGAGTTAGCATCACTGTCTTTAATAAAATTCAACGAGAAATTCAGTGGTACCATCACCAGACCGCTATCGTGATTTCAAACGCCTTAACCCGTCATAGTAGTATGGAACCAGGATTGGAGACTAGTACCAACATATAGCTTAGCTCGCGAGTAGTTGTTTGCGCCTAGTCTCAGTCCCCTTATGTGTTCATCGTATGCAACTATTTGTACGTGGAAGTATAACATATAATATTTTTTTAAATTTAAATGAAACTACTGATTTAAGTATCTATGATGATAAAAAAAAAAATGCAAAAAAATTTGTGGTATACACTTTTTGCCTATCTTCATTTTTGAAGGAGTACGATGATTTAAAATTTTTCCAAAATTCCATTTTTTAAAATTTGTTTGAAATCGTTCATTCAAGTAGGTACCTAGGATGGTAGAAAAAATACGTTAAAAATTGTAGTAACCACTTTTTGCCTATCTTCATTTTTGAAGGGGCTAACAATAATTTCAAATTTCCCCATGATTTTTTTTTTAATGTGACTGAAATCAAGGAAAAATTCAAATTTAAATATGTACGTTTTGCTTATCTTCAGAATTGAAGGTGTTTCAGCATTATTCGGTACTAGTTTCATTTTCCATCTTTATATTTTAATTTTGCGTGAAAAAATTGTTATATGTATGTTTTACAATGGCTTTGATTCTGTCTATTATTTCTCATTCAATCCTCAGCCCTTCTTCGAAATATATAATCATGAGTAATAAAATCATGGGGAAATTTGAAATTATTGTAGCCCCTTCAAAAATGAAGATAGGCAAAAAGTGTTTACTACAATTTTTAACGTATTTTTTCTACCATCCTAGGTACCTACTTGAATGAACGATTTCAAACAAATTTTAAAAAATGGAATTTTGGAAAAATTAAATCATCGTAGCTCCTTCAAAAATGAAGATAGGCAAAAAGTGTATACCACAAATTTTTTTGCATTTTTTTTCTATCATCATAGATACTTAAATCAGTAGTTTCATTTAAATTTAAAAAAATATTATATGTTATACTTCCATGTACAAATAGTTGCATACGATGAACACATAAGGGGACTGAGACTAGGCGCAAGTAACTACTCGCGAGCTAAGCTATATGTTGGTACTAGTCTCCAATCCTGGTTCCATACTACCTATGGCGGGTTAAAACTGTAGGAGAAGTTTCCGTAACTCATTTCTTCATTTTAAAATTAACTTTTTAGCATTTTCTACTTATTTTCCGAAGCATCGCCTGAATTTTAAAATTAGTGTTACTGGTAAACAGTAGATAGAAGATGATAAATTAATTTTTTGTCGCAATGTATTGTATTTTTACGTGTAAATATTTCTATTTTCGCCTATTAAGCGAGCATAATTGAATGAATTTTCAACAAACAAAAATTACACGTATATTCAACTTACAAAATAAATAATTAAATGATTACAATTACATAAATTCATAATTTCCATTGCCACTACATGGATTCAAATATTTCTCTATCAACAAAATAAGGTATCTGCATAAAATAATAAATATAGGCTAATCAATGACTAGAAAGGACTTAATTTCATCATATCAACACAATTTCTAAATATAACATTATTAGGCATAAACTCTATCTAAATGCTTAATCTACTTAAACTTAATATCTTTATTTTAGTCATCCCAAAATACTAATTTCAAATCGTAATTGCAGCTTCAATCAAATTTATAATTTAGAATAACTCGAGACACACGAAAAATTTAAACAATGGTAACTGTAGACGAATTTCTCCGTAGAGGTACAGAAAGGTATGTATTCTTAAATCGACTCAAGAGTAATGAAAAACTCGCCTACGTTTGCACAGATTTTGATTCGGTGCTTAGCTATTGGCCTCTTGGTATTTCTAAAATGGCGAAGAATTTTACATTAGCATTTGGAATGTTTTTTTTTTCACATCGTAGCATCATGTTTTGTAAATATTTGTAAATAACGCCAAGCGAGAAATTGAAATTGGCATATCAGCAGATAATAAATCCGGAGTTGGATATATAAAAATAAAGTTAATTGACATACACTTTAAAAAAAAAAAAAAACTCCACGTATACACAAAAAACAATTATTCAGTTCGATGTACAAATTTGGACGCCAATTCTGAATGATTATAATTTCAATACAATCGATACTCGACTTAATAATATAACAAAAAAAAAGGAAGGTTTAGCATTGGAGCGAATGAATATACAAATTGCAACGCGTCATAATATAACTCTCTGGCGATATCATAATGCCTTACATAAATAACATTTGAAAATAATTACACAGTAAATAAAATACTCGTTAAATCAATGCTTAAAATTAATGGTAAATGACGGAATTTCATGTCGATAAAAGCCACTGTCCGTGTAGGTTTCTCGGCGAAAAATATCAACACGTAACCAACACGTTCACAGTTCCTTCAATGATCTACATCGTAAAATTAAAAGTTTCGAAAGAGCTATCGGAAAGTTTTTGTTGTTCTTCGTCATGCGTTAAAGATTCGTTTTCCCCGGAGGACGACGTTGATACTGAGTTGCTGGAAAAAGTATTACCTTGCATATCGCAAATTTTTTCCATTAAAGCTACAATATAGTTTTTGGCTAAAGTTAAAGTTTCAATTTTCGATAGACGTCTTTCTTTCTTCACGTGAGGTATCACTTCTCTCAGAGACTGTAACAGAAAGTAAAACATGACGTTTAAATTACATTTATTGGGTGGAACATCTTGTTTTTAAATTACAATTCAGTGTCTGTATCTTCGAAGAAATCAAAGTGTAAAAATAAACATTAATTACTACAGTTACAATGCCTATTGTGTAGAAACGAACTGAATCTGAATTTTCAGTCGAGTTTTAAATGAAAAACAATACTCTATTATACAGTACTAAATTTAGTACCTATTGAGGTTTGATGAAGGGAGGACTTCATATTATGCCTAATGTTTAAATTTTAATAAATAAATATCCCTCTTCCCTATTTTATAGCCAAAGCAGTTGGGCATAAAAATAGTTCAAAATTTACATGAGAATGTTCATGTAAGCATAGAACTGTATTTTTTCTAAATTATTATTTTAGCTCAAAATGGCGGCTTACTAGAATTTTAAGAGGGGGTAGAAAAACATTATAACTCTTCAAATTTACGATCATAGTTATATACATCATACTATGTTTAGAATTGGAAAAAATGATTATTATAACCTTGACCAGAGGATCCATCGGAGGGCGTAGGGGCTTAGAGAGAAAGTTTTAATTTGCAAATTTGACTTTCTGAGTGTCTTACATGTTCTAGCGGATTTTCGAGTTCGCCGATTTCAATTTTTGACTGATGTTTGAGATTTCAACGTTCTCAAGGAGGGGTGGGGAGGAGGTTTCATTTTCGATACATGAAATCGAGTTTTTATATATGGTATAAAAAGTAAATTTCTTAATGAATTGAAATTACATCTAATTAAAAAAAAAAGACATAATATTATCCATTTGGGATTGACCATTTTTTTGATCAACTTTTAGCATTTTTCGACATTTCTACGATTTTTTAAATTTTTTTTGAGATTTTTTGACAACATTTTCTGTTATTTTTTTGACGTTTTTATCATTTCTTTCAGCATTTGAAATTATTTTTCATTATTTTTATATATTATATTTTGTTATTTATTATCATTTTTATATTTTATTTTCTTACTATTTTTTTTATTATTCTATTATTTTTTTATCATTTTCATTTATTATTACAATTTTATTATTTTAAATATTTTAATTGAGCTCTAAATACTTTCAATTAAATTATTTTCAAATAGTATTTTATTATTAAAATTATTTATTATAGTAAAAATGCTTTGGTTAATAATGAGAATTATTATCATTATTAATATGATTATAACCCCCTTCTTCCCTATATATCCACTTATTTGTTTTGTTTTACCTACTTATTTTTGTTATACTGTTCTTTGATCTATTTAGTTATACTATGTTCTTTCGTTTGTTTTTTTTAATTTTTTTTTCGTTCGCTTTTTGTTGTTGTTTTGATATTTTACTTGCTTTGTTTTACCAGTATTAAAATAATAGTTGTGTAATCTCTAAAAATTTTTTTTTATTTTTTTATTTTTATTATTTTTTTTGTGGTGTTTTTTTTAATTAAATGTAACAACGAACGGAAATAACCCCAACACTTTTTTTGATACATATCAACTTTTTGGTAATTTTAAATAATTTACTATCTTTCTCACTTGACTTTATGGAACTAAACTTCCGCCCCCCTCCAACAGCGATCCTAAAACTAACACTGACAGTAATCCTCAAGAGCTGCACACTAGGCGCTCCAGCGGAAGGGGGTCATTGATCATTTGTTGTATATAGAAGCTTCATTATTGAATAAATTTATAATCGATTTATTTTGCAAGATTGTATTAAGAGAGTTTATTCTACTTAATCATCAATATTTTTTAGGGAAAAAGAAAATGAGTCAAAATATCAAACAAATTGAAATAAAATTTTTCGAAACAACGAGACAATAAAAAAGAAAAAAAATGAGCTAATGTGTACTCATCCGTAACAAAATAAAACAAAATAAAAAAAATTGCATATATCACAGAAATTTCACAAAAAAAAAAACATAACATTTGTAAAATACTCTATCGTAATTTTGTCAC
Source organism: Phenacoccus solenopsis (assembly GCA_009761765.1). Lineage (NCBI taxonomy): Eukaryota > Metazoa > Arthropoda > Insecta > Hemiptera > Pseudococcidae > Phenacoccus > Phenacoccus solenopsis. Next base: position 27,441,933 of record CM019755.1, on the reverse strand, counting down.
TATATAAATTATTCCGGCTACAAATGCGTGCGCAGTTGATGAACCAGTTCGCCCAATAATCTTGCATTCATTACGACCTTTGACTAGGTATATACCCCTGGACTACTTGAACTCATTGTTTAGAATAGTACAAATTTCTGCCGATATCAAGTGAACGCTCTCAGACCAAAATGCGTCTGCGCATGCGCGAGTTCGAAGTTATCAATATTATTTCCTTTGACCATATACCCCTGGACCGTTCTAACTATAACGAAAAATTCTGTCGTATCAAGTGAACACTCTCAGACCAAAATGCGTCTGCGCATGCGCGAGTTCGAAGTTATCAATATTATTTCCTTTGACCATATACCCCTGGACCGTTCTAACTATAAAGAAAAATTCTGTCGATATCAAGTGAACACTCTCAGACCAAAATGCGTCTACGCATGCGCGAATTGAAGATAACAACAGGAACAGCTGATAAACCAGTTGAACTTGTTATACTCGAAACTCGAAATACTATCGATAACTTTGAAATCACGCATGCGCAGACGTATTTTGGTCTGAGAGCGTTCACTTGATATCGACAGAAATTTGCGTTATTCTAAACACTCAGTTCGAGCTGTCCAGGAGTATATAGTCAAAGATTATTTTTAGTTTCGAATATAACAAGTTCAACTGGTATCAGCTATTCCTGTTGTTATCTTTAACTCGCGCATGCGTAGACGCATTTTGGTCTGAGAGTGTTCACTTGATATCGACAGAATTTTTCTCTACAGTTCGAGCGATCCAGGGGTATATGGTCAAAGATTAAAACATGTTTTCTTATCAATGAAGCCTGATCGAATGTCGATTTACGTATGATCAAAAATTTTAAAATGTTGATTACGCATTTTTTTCCCTTGCAAATAGGTACTTACTACTTACTTATTTATTAATACAAAGTACAAAATCTCGAAAACATGTCCTGTTCTACGATCGAATTTGAAAAATACTTGTTCGTTTAAAATTCGAAATAAAATCAACATTAGGGCTGAATGATAAAAAAAGTTTCAATAACATAAAGCAATTTCTACGTATAAAAATACAACATCCCACCTGGAAAGCTTCGTTTAAACTATGCATTCTCATTCTTTCTCTTTCGTTGCTTTCCAGTCTTCTTAAATTCTTTTCTCTAGCATTTAAAGCTTGTTTACGTCTTCTTCTATGAACTGCTCCAGCTGATGTGCTTTTTTGGTTCCCATTAACGCTAGATGTATCATCGCTAACCTAAACATCGAAGAAATTATATATTAAGTAAACTATTCCCAATAATTGTACAAGGTGTTTTACCTCAATATGAAGTCCTTCATATGTACCACACCTAGGAGTACTTATATTGACACTCAAATAGTCTAAACAATAACCTCCTTATTGACTGACACAAATAAAATGATCAAAAAAATTGACCAACTTCGAACATTTTCATTTTGTCATTTAACCCAATTAAAATGAAGGAAACAAGACATTTAGTGAAACACCATGTGCTCGTAAATAATATGGTCGATATTTACCATTATCAATCAATATTATCAAGGCGAACTTACCGACGAAGAATCAGTTAACTCGAAATCTTGAATAAAAGAAGGATATTCCTGGTATTGAACTCGTCTACAATTATTGTTATTTAATTTATTACAATTAACTTTACTCCTAGTAACGATTTGGGTTTTACTTTCTCCTGATGACCAGCACAATGAGTTTATATCGTCTGTATCCATTCGATTTGTCATCCACATAGCTGTAAAAAGAAAAGTCGTTTTAATTAATCTCAGCCAAAAATAAATCATTCAAGATGAAAACAATTTGACGAATTTTCCGACTCTGAAAAGAAGTATATTAATTAACCGAATAAATTCGTTATTTTGACAGTCATCAAAATAATATATAAGCAACCATGCTGCATTAATAGAGCCGAGTTTTAAGTGAGGCTTGTTTAAATTTGTAGATAATGTTGTTAACCTTTTCATACACAATGGGGTCTGAAAACCACCCATTATCCTTTACACAACCACGTAAGAAAGTAAATTTAAGATACTCGTAAGTAGTACTTCATGACCACAAGAATCATCTGGGCACATGTTCATCAAATCTTGGCCAATTGAGGCTCCTTAAGCCTTCCTAAATTTTGACGATTCGCCATTTTGCATCCATTTGACCCAAATTTAAGAGGTCATAATTATAGTGGTCTCCCAAAAACTCAATGTACAAAATTTCAATTTTTCAAGATCATTTAGTAAGGAGAAAAGGTTCATGAAAGTCCCTGACTAAGTTTCTCTTCAAATTCCTTTCCCTCTCTAGTTCCTCTCCAAACCCATTTCTGATCACCCTACCACATCTTAGGATAATAACTCCTCTTCCCCTCCAACATTATCTGTGGAAGTATAAAGGTAGAAGTACAACTCCTTTTGTCTCCAGTAATTACATGAGTCCATGTTTATCACATCTGTCAGATTTGAGGCTTCCTCAAGCCCTCCTCAAATGTTAACTATCGGCTATTTTTGACCGAAGTAAAGTGATCATATTCTGCTCCTACTAACCCATCATATAAAGTTTGACTATTTAGTAAGGAGATATGAAACATTCAAAAAAGGTAAGAACTCACAACCTCCTCAAAAAGCTTGCTCTAATGGTCCTACAAATTCACTTGGAAATGTTGAGATTTGGATACCTATATCAGTATTCTTAAGTTCTCAATTCACATCAGTCTCTCATATGTGAATTGTGACCATGAAAAAAAAATTTGAAATATTTGCTCCCACTTCCAGCACCTCATCTCAAAATTTTAGTGAACCACCATTATGAAATGAATCGAAAAAAAGGTCTTTTCTAGTTTTCACATGATGAGCCCATCAACAAATTTTGAACGATTACTATTCATTTCTATCAACTCTATAGTATGGAAAAAAAATTTTATATATGTATATAATTTACATAGCTGTTACTAACAATGCAAGACCCAGTATTTCAACTGACGATCCGAAACCCACTTTATACAAAGAGCTATAAGTATATTATGTATATATAATTATATATGTTAGGACGCATTCAGATAGTACTTCGGTAACTTAACATCTATTTTAGTAAGACACACAATCATTAAGGCAGTCTCGTGAGGGGGGGGGGGGAATCACATCAAAATAACGATTTTTACGGAGGAGAATTTCAATAGTATCTTAAATTGGTGATGTTAAACTTTTTCAGGGGTTCTTAAAGTTCACGCAGATACAGGATTTTTTCAACTTTTCATAGACGAGAATTTCCACGACAAGGTCAATTTAAAATTTCGAACATTTTCAGTGGTTCCTAAAATACGATTTTTGATAAATATCGTATTTACCTCAATTTAGAGGTTTTCAAGGATAAGAATTTTAAGAAGGGCATTAATGTCGAATTTCAAACGTTTTCAGGGATTGCCAAAATTCGATCTTCAAAATATCACGTTTACGACAATAGAGAGGTTTTCGGGGACGGGGATTTCCAAAATAAGGTAAATTTTGAATTTCAAAAATTTCAGTGCTTCGTAAAATGTGATTTTGAAAAATACCATATTTACAATAGTGTATGACTGTTCAGTGATGACAATTCTGATAAAAGAATCAGTTTTCAATTTCAAATATTTTCAGGGGGTCCCAAAATTCGATTAAAAAAAATACCACGTTCACGTCATCAAAAATGTTTTTGAGGAGGAAGATTTGTACGATGAAGTCAATTTTGCATTTGAGGGGGGGGGAATCACATCAAAATAACGATTTTTACGGAGGAGAATTTCAATCGTATCTTAAATTGGTGATGTTAAACTTTTTCAGGGGTTCTTAATGCTCACGCAGATACAAGATTTTTTCAACTTTTTATAGACGAGGATTTCCACGACAAGGTCAATTTAAAATTTCGAACATTTTCAGTGGTTCCTAAAATACGATTTTGATAAATATCGTATTTACCTCAATTTAGAGGTTTTCAAGGATAAGAATTTTAAGAAGGGCATTAATGTCGAATTTCAAACGTTTTCAGGGATTGCCAAAATTCGATCTTCAAAATATCACGTTTACGACAATAGAGAGGTTTTCGGGGACGGGGATTTCCAAAATAAGGTCAATTTTGAATTTCAAAAATTTCAGTGCTTCGTAAAATGTGATTTTGAAAAATACCATATTTACATCAGTGTATGACTGTTCAGTGATGACAATTCTGATAAAAGAATCAGTTTTCAATTTCAAATATTTTCAGGGGGTCCCAAAATTTGATTTAAAAAAATACCACGTTCACGTCATCAAAAATGTTTTTGAGGAGGAAGATTTGTACGATGAAGTCAATTTTGCATTTCATACATTTTCAGTGGTTCTTAATATATTATTTTCAATAATCTTATATTTATATCATTTTAGGGCTTTTAAGGGATGATTTTGAATATCAAACAATTTCAGGGTTCCTAAATTGTTTTTCTTTGGAAATACTATGTTTAGGTTAATATACTTAGTGGTTATCGAGGACATGGATTTTGACGATGAGGTCAATTTTGAATATCAAAAATTTCATAGCTTCTTAAAATATTATGATTTTGAAAATATCATCTTTACGTCAATTTATATGTTCAGTTGTTTAGGAATGAGAATTTTGATAAAAGAATCAATTTTGTATTTCAGATATTTTCTGGGGTTCTCAAAATTTGCTTTGTTAAAATACTGTGTTTAAATCAGTATAAAGGTTTTCCCTGAAGGGGATTTCTATAATGAGGGCATTTCTAAAGTTCGAACATTTGCTGTGATTCGTAAAATTGAATTTTGAAAAATTACATATTTACGTCAAGGTAAGGGATTTCGTAGATAGAATTTTCAATGATGAAGTTTGTCGTACTTATGCGATTTAAATAATATTTTGTGATAAGAGAAACAATTCATTGATATGAGGAACAAGGTATGATATCAGTATCCAGTGAACATCCACGGTTCCGATTACCATCAACGTTATTAGCTCGGTGATTATAACTACTAATTCATTCGCGTGGTTTGTGTGGACTACCGAACAGCCAAAACTTTATGTAGTACTTCGCACACCAGTTTATCTGCGAGAAGCAGTTGGGAAGCGAAGCACTACGAGTTAATTTTCAACTTCAAACTTCTCTCAAGAGGTTCCCAACATTTTATAAATTAAAGTTTAGAAACTCCTGAAAATATATGAAATTCAAAATTGACCATAAACATCGAAATCCTCATCCTCAAAAAGCCCTATATTGATGTTAAATTGTATTTCAAAAACCAAAAACCCTGAAAATGTACGAAATTCAAAACTCACTTCGCAATTCAAATACCATTCACCAACAATCCTTATAGTGAAGTTGAGATAATATTTTCAAAAATCAAATTTCAAGAACCCCTAAAATTCCCTTTTAGAGATTGTGAGCAAAAATAGACAAAACAATTTTCACACGTATTTTTGAACAACCTTATAATAATTGCAAACACTCTGAAATGCCATTTTTCCTTTTATTGAAAAAAAAAAAAAAAACTCGATTCAAACAACAAATTTTATTACAAAACGAATTTTTTTAATGCACATTTTTTTTCTCTCTTAATTATAATCTCTATTTTAGGAGCTACAATTGCGAACGAAGATTCAATAAATGCCCCACCTCCCTCCAACCACTCTTTTTAAAATCAGGTAAGCTATAATAGCTATCGTTTTAATTAGAAACTCAGCTAATAATCTGCGAAAAGTACCACAACGAAAAAACTTCCCTCTTGACGATATTCCGCTAAGACCGGATTTCCAAATTTATTTCCACCAACTTTCAGATTGTTATCTTAAACAGGGTGTTTCGAGTTGCTCGAATTTTCGCGGTTTACAAAAACTGTACCGACGATTACCGAAATTCTCGCGACGAAAAATAATCGATCGAATGAGGCCACGATAATTAAAAAATAATTATTTCTCATCAACCGTCGCCCATGTGGCTCTGGTTTCATCGTAAAAATTAAAAACTTTCGAAGTACCGATGGAAAGAGGCCACCATTTCCGTCAAATTTCATCATCTCTTCGAATCAGAGGTTCGAGTTTATTAAATTATCGTGAAATGGAATGTTTTAAATTGTTACATCGGCCAAAACTAACGGAGATTCGTATCGGCGCGACGTAATTGTTATAAAAATCACAACACCCAACTATAGCCTACGGTGGAAAAACAAATGCTTTAAATCCGTTCCACTCTGTCATCCTATTTTTCCCCCGAATGAAAAAATTTTCGATTACGTTAATTAAAATATTTCGCAAATACAAAGAATTTCGACAATCCGATGTTTTGTTCGGGTCTCGATTGCTACGAAAAATATTAACAAATCGAGCATATTTTTAACGCTCAAACGAAAAGATGACTATAACGTAAAAAGAGATTAATTAACGTTGTCAAAGTATAAAAGCGAATTTTCCTCAGTTTTCGCGCGCAAAAAGCATTTAACGAGCATTACAACGACGAGATGTGACCGAAAGACGGTTCACGTGTTGGCAAGAAATTTCTTCCTTGTTTTTGCCAGCTATCTTTTGCATCGCCGGTGTATCATTATATCCCTCGTTAACACTTGTTTATTCAATACTTAATATTCCATTTTAATATAGTGCCTCTAATTAAGCGAATAAATTTATTAAAATTCGTAAATTTAATTAAAATTTCACGCCTATTTTGTAGCGCGAAAATTAATTAAATTTATGCTTATTTTATAGGACGACTATGTGAAAAGACTAATCGTGCTTTTATGCGGCCGTTTTATCAAGGTGATTGAGCGACCAATCAGGTAAACGTTGAAGTATCGATATACGTACTGCAAAGGCCTACAAATCTGTAGTGGAAGCGTTTGGTTTTGAATATTAAATTAAACCTTTACACGTTCTATACTAACAAATGAAACACTCTGTTTCTTAGTGTAACTTGGTCATGGTATGTATTCCTTTGATGTTCCAAGTACCGCATAGCGTACTTCAGAAAGCGTAAAATGGCCACTCTCAGTCTACTCTGCCTAAAGGAAGGAACAAAGGGGGCAATTATACGTAGCCTGAATAATTAAATTAGTTCACAGATATTATATTGCTGTATTCGAAAAAATGCGCAAAACATAAATAATCAAAAGTGAAAATTTGTCTAAAATTTGAATTTTTTAGAAATTAGCAAACAGTTAGCAGAAGAATTAAAAATTACAAAAAACTAAGAAATGCCTAACGAAAAAAAAAAAAAAAAAAAAAAATGTAAGCAGCCATGCAGCATTACTGGAGCTGAGTTTTTATGTAGGGCTTGCTAATCCTCCTCCAAATTCACTTGGGAAGCTAAAATTAGAATAAGTTAGTCACTTCGGCTCATTTTACCATATAACACGACAAAAAGATTTTTGACCTTTCGTGTACCCCACCACATTTTCAGGTCAGTTCCCCTTCTTCCCCCTCAAACATAATGTATGGTGGTCAATTGAGGATATTAGAATAGGTTAATTACTTGAGCTCATTTTATTACATGACATAACAATAAGAAATTTTCGACATCTCATGTATTATCTCCTCAAACATTTTGAGGTCGATACCCCTCCTCTTCCCCTCCAACATCATATATAGATGTGAATTGGCTATATTATAGTACCTACAATAATCATATGAGTTCATATTAATTATATTTTTACAAATCTGAGGCTCCTCAAACTCTACTCAAATTTTGATAATCCGCCATTTTGCGTCTATTTTGACCCGAATTCAAGGAGTCAAATTTTGGTCATCAATTAATCCTACACACAAAGTTTTATCTTTATAGGTTGATTTGGTGAGGAGATATGGAAGATTTGAGAAATTTTCATAACTCAAAACTTCCTCAAAAAGTCGTTTTTTGCTTCAACTCCTCTCTAAATACACTTAGGAAACTGTGATTTGGATATGTTGGTATCCGTGACTTATTCTTGCATATGAAATCAAACCCGAAAAATTTAAGCAATTTGCTTCTTCTCCAGGCTCTCTCAAAATTTGAGTAAATCGCCATTTTGAGGGGTATCGAAAAAACAAAAAAATCATTTTTTCGCATTTTCAAGAAGAGTTTCTCACTAAGTTTTGAGCGAATTTCATACGCGCAATCACTTTGTGAAAAATTATACATACCCATAAACCAAAAGCTAGACACTTGTCAGATGATTGCAAATGGCTTGAAATAAAAGGATTTGGAGATCCCTCCACAACCCCGTCTTTCTAATCAGGAAAACTATAATATCTGTCGGTTTTACGTTAAAAACTCATCTAAAAAAAAACAGCAATGAAAGAATTTTTGATTTTTAGCTGAGTTTTTAATTTAATGGTCGGGAGAGGGTGGGGTCTTCAAATCTTTGCGTTTCAGATAATTTGCAATCAACTGTTTTTTTTTTTTTTTTTTTTTTTTTTTAATAATAATAATCATCATTTAGGGCAAAAATGCTTAAAATTACAAACTGCTCACTCCTAATCAGTATAAAAATCAAAAAATTTTCACAAATCAAAATGATATACAAAAATTAAAAAAATTCGAGAAAAAAATTATTCAAAAGTTGAAAAATTTAAAAAAAAACAATCCAAAAGTTATAAATTCTTTAAAAGAATGAAAACTGTTTATAAATAAAAATCATGCAAAACGAATAAATGCTGATAAATAAAAAATCATTCAAAAATCGATGAAAATGAGAAATGCCAAAAAAAGTCAACAATCAGTTTTAAAATGAGAAGCGTCTCGAAAATGAAAGTACAAAAGCGATGAAATATTCAAAAAAAAAAAAAAAAAAACTATTCAAAAATTTAAAATGTCAAAAAAAAATCATTAATAGTCAAACAATGAAAATAAATAAATAAAATAATATATTAAGAAGTTTCAAAGAGAGAAAATCGGGAACCAAACAAGAAAAAATTGTCTAAAAATTAAAAACTGTTTAAAAGTTTGAGAATATCAAAACCAAGCTTCCTCAAAAGTACTCTCTTGTGTTAAACTAATGTAATTACTTGAAATAAGATATAAAAAAATTAAAGTTAATATGTAAATATTAGCCTCGCAAATAGCCAAAAGGCAGACCAACCAAAAATAAAAAGATTAAAAAAAAAAGAAAAATTTTTCAAGAATGAAAAACGTCTAAATAATTATGACTCCATGTCTAAAAATAAAAAATTATTTAAAAATTTTGAAATGTCTGAATAACGTTACCTCCAAAAAAGGAAACTCGTTCAAGAGCATAAAATATTAAAATAATTATGAAAAAAATAATAATAATAATAATTAATTTTTTATACTTGCGGGAGGAAAGCGCTACTTTACCTCCCGCTCGCTAATCGCCAGGGTCTCAAACGAGCGCTTTTCTCCCGCATTTAGGAAAAATTTCTTTCACTACTCGGGAGAAAAATTGATTCTAGACTCGTGTGACTTATCATCCTCGCTTTGCTCTGGTGGCAAATCTCACACTCGCTAAGAATCACTTTTACCTTTCTAGTTGTGAAATTGATATAATATACCAATGATTCGTACAGAGATAGAAGTTAACACACTCTGCTATGTGCATATTAGTGCGAACGCAATAAGGATTATTAAAAAAAAAAAAAACAGAAGATGAAAGAGAAAAGGAAGAAAAAAAATAAAAAAGCATATTTACAAATTCACAGTCGCAAAAATAAAATAAAATAATAACAAAAATAGCATATTTACACGGCTAAACCTAAGTAAGATAAGCTAACACAAAATAATAACAAAAACAAAATAAAGTTATCTGAGAATGAAAATGAAAATATTTCTACATTTATATAAAAATTAAACATGTTCAAAAAGTCCAAACTAGAAATTAACAATCATTATTAATCTAAAAAATCGAATTTTTTCAATAATTCAAAAAAAAAAATTTATAGCATATATTTGGCATATTGAATAGGCCAAAAAATGAATCATGTTCTGGCTCAATTACAACTCTTTCTTACCCACTTCGTTTTCAACTTCGCGATACGATCAGTGTATAATATGTATAACTGTACACTAGGCATTATTGGCTGGATATAAACATTAATCAGTCACTTCCTCTACACAAACGTACAATAAGTTGCATACGTGATAAAACTAAAAGACGTCCAATAAACTTTCCAATCAAGTTCCCCAAAACAACAATAAAATGGTAAAATTTATCGATACCGGAATCGCAATTAGATACTAAATCAAAACCAGCCTGACAAAGGGATTTACCTAAGTCGGTTAAACTACGGGACACTTCTTCTGTCAATCTTGCCCACGCTAATACATCAACTCAACTCTACGTAGCGGTTTATCGCGCAAACACCGCGTATCATCTAATTCCATAATGACACCGTAAATACACCATAATTCCCATACGAAACCTATCCTCCACCAAGATTAATATTTATCGAAGCGAAGACTACAACCAAATTTAGTACCTATCGATATCTCACACACTAACCAATCCTTTTTTTCCTCCTATAATTAAATAAAATTCTATCTCGCTCTCGCAATAAAAAGAATTTCCCCGCCAAAGGTTATTTTTCGTGAAAAATTTCCGCTCGAATTTTAAATAAACTCGCCAAACTGTACGGCGAAACGTACAGACACAGTTTTTTTGTTTATTTTGTATTATTATTTTTTTCCCAGCGCTCGAAATATCGTCTATTGAAATGATTGAAAAGTTACCGCACAGTTCGGTGCCGTTGCGATGGGGAAAAAATCGCCGGATATTTCTCACGAGTAGAAAACTTTCCGTTGACGTAGCGGCTTATTTTAAGTTGCAAATTCACCTCATCTCGGTGCGACAATTTTAAAACAGCGAATATTTTTAGTTGCGAATATTGTAATCAAGAATCCTGTATATTCGTCGATATTCGTAATTAATAAAAATTTATTAGGCGCTTATACAAGCAGGAAGACATGATCAAAGGGCATCAAAAGGTATCCAAAATCGTATACATCGAGCGCATAATTAAAACGTACCTTTGAGTGAGTAAAATTACATCGAAAATAGACAATGGAGATGGCTAATTTGTAGAGAAATGACTCTACTTACATATAAAATCTCGAATAACGGATATAATTTACAGCAAACTTCCTCAATAGCGAACTCCTCGTGTTTGTTGTCGGATTTTACGCATAATGAGGGATAACAGGGTATAGTTGACTATTAGGAAATCTGAAACGTTTAATTGGCGCCGAATAAGCCTATTTCCGCGTAGTTGAGATAAACAGATGAGTATCATGCGGTAGTGGTAGCCTAGATTTTTTGCGGGGGTAGCAAAACAGGGATTAGCCGAAAGAAGAAATTCCAGATTTTTTCCAATTGTAGCAAAAATATTTAAGGTTTGAACTGGTGGAAGAAGAAAAAGGAAAAAAAAAGTATTTTATTATTTATTCCTTTTAACCACAAAAATTATGTATTTAAAAAAAGGAAACAAACAGAAAACCAAACAACAATGAGACGCCTCAAATTAACCTCAAATTTTTACGATCAGCCATTTTAGATCTATTTTGACCCAAATTGAAAAGGTCACATTTTCCTCATCAACTAAACCTACGCACGAAGTTTGATCTTTATATGTCGATTTGGTGACGAAATACAGAAGATTCATGATTCATGCAGCAATTTCCCCTCCAAAAACCACTTTCAGGGACGTACCGAAAGGGGGGGGGGAGGGGGGAGCTTCCCCCTTGGCTTTTGGAAAGTTGGTAAATTTGGAGTTTTAGCGTAAAAAGTTGGTAAATTTGGAGTTTTAGCGTAAAGTTGGTAAATTTGACCACTTGTGCAGTATTTAAATTTTTTGAAGACTAACAAGACTGTGCATCATATTTTTTCGTGGAGCAAAAAAAAAAAAAGGTCAACAGTTGGTAAAATTTCATGGGATTAGTTGGCAATTTTTGATTTTCTCCCCCCCCCCCTGAAGAAGGCCTTCGGTACGCCCCTGACCACTTTTTGCTCTAACTCCTCTTCAAATTTACTTGGGAAGCTAAAATCAGAATAAGTCAGTCACTAAGGGTCATTGTATCATATGATAATTTCCTGTCTTCTAAAACCACTTTACCTATCGTATGATTTTTACGAGTATTTGCTTCAATTACAATATATTTCGAGGTAAATCAACCGGGACTTATAATGATAATGTAAGTAATAAGTACATTCTACGAAGTTTAAAACACGATTATTAATTTGAATTATTCAGAAGATGGTAAAATAAAGGCGTATTATTTTATTTTTAATATTCCTTTTTGATTTGTAAAAGGTCTCAAGAACGGTAAATATTCTATTACGAAAAAAAAATCCCAAAGAACTAATAAATTCAAAGTATTTATATTCGCGCGTCGCGCCGCCGAACTTTCTTTTATTTTATTTCTTACGGATACCTACAATATTTTCCACTTCTGAGGTTTTCAGAAAGTTGATTTTTCTGGCTTTTATTTATTTTTTCATGCAAAACTTTTCCACCATTCGTTGTGCTTATTTTTTTTCCCGCCGAAAAAACCCATAATTGATGGTTATCAACTTTTATAGCTTTAGCGACATTTCATTGTGCGGCGTTCTAGTTTTTAGCGTTTTGTTATTACACAATTTAACGGGGCATTGTAGCGAAATTTTTTTTCCCTTCTGTCGTGTCGTTAGGAAAATGAATAGGGATTCTGTTTATTGTATTATCGTTTATTTGTAATTACGTGAGATGGAAGGAAAAATTAACTTTAAGGTACCAGTAGGTACGAAAGAGAGACGAATTTGTAAGATTTTCTATTAAGCAGAAATTCAATTTGGAATGATTAAGGCGTCAAATTTACCGGCTCGAATCGAAGTTTTTGGATGGAAAATGCGAACAATTTGTAAAAAACGTAAGCAGCTATGCCGCATTTCTGGAGCCGAGTTTTTAATTGGGGATTATTCAGGTTTACAAATAATGTTGCTGTAATACCTTCATGCCTACAGACTACGCCCAGTACCAAATATGAAAACCCTTACCTTATTCAATTCTAAATCACTTGAGAAGTGAAATTTGGACTTGGGGTCATTTTATCACATCTTCATTTAACAACACAATAAAAAATTTTCGACCTCTTGTGTACTCCCACAACATTTTGAGGTCGATAACCCCTCCTTTTCCCCTTCAACATAATTTGTGAAAAGGAATTTGGGATATAATATACTCCTTATCCACAATATTAATCACATTTTTACTAATTTCACTCTCCTCAAGCCTTCCTCAAATTTTGGTTATCCGCCATTTTGGATCCATTTTGACCCAAATTCGACGGTTCATATTCTGATTCCCAACTAACTCCACATACAAAGTTTGACTTCTCTTGTTCGATTTGATGAGGAAATATGGATGAGTCAAGAAATTTCATACTTCAAAATTTCCTCAAAAAGCCGTTTTCTGCTTCAACTTCCCTCAAAACGCACTAAGGAAATTTAAATTTGGAAACCTGAGTGTCCGTGATTCACTCTTTCATATGAGATCAAAAACCGAAATTTTGGGCCAATCGCCTCCCCTTCAGCCACCCTCAAAATTTGAGTAATCCGTCATTTTTATGTGTATCAAGAAAAGCAAAAAATACCTTTTTTGAATTTCCAAGGTGAGTTACTCATCAATTTTTGATCTATTTTCATCCATATCCGCCGGCGCTACGTGTAGGGGAAAAATACATATATATATATATATAGATAGACTATACGAGACCCACCCTCATTTAAGGAGCTAGAGAAGCAGAAGTTAGCATTTAAGAAATCACTAAAAGCACCAAGAGTCATCCAAAAATTTGACTCCAACTCCAGCCTGATTGCGGAGTTAAGGCAACATTTGATTCTGAGTGCGACCCTTGACTCCGGAGTCAGGTTGAACATTTGATTCCGATACCACTTTGACTCCAAAGTCAGATTTAAAATTTGACTCCTTCTCCAACTCTTGACTCCGGAACATTTCTCCAAACGTGATTTCGACTCCACTTTGACACCTGAGCAAATCTGAAAGCCTAACTCCGACTCCGACCTGACACCAGAGTCAGTTGAAAATTTGACTCTTACTCCAACCTCTGACTCTGAAGTCAACTTCCAAATCTTGACTCCTGGTCCTTACTTTTTGGGAACCTTGGAGGGTAAGGAAAACCTTAAATTGAGTTATATAAAAGATATGGAGTAGTAATTCGAAACCACACTGATTTACCATTATCCATCCGAGACCCAAAGTGGGTCTCAGTAGGATATCAACATACGACGGGTCTCAGTTTGTTAACATTTGTGTGTAAGCATAATATTATACTAATAGATATGTTGTTAGTAATTTAAGATCCATGCAAAAATTCGCCAAACGACTACTGTGTATGCAGCTCGCATAGCAATGACCTCTAACATGGAAAAGCAATCTGAGGCCCATTCCGGGTCTCGAATTGTCGAGACAGGTATCTGATTGACGTTACCATATCCAACATTGGGACTGCGTTTACTGCAGTATACCTCAACTATATGTGACCTCTCAAGCGTAAAAGGGTCACAAGTCGGAAAACAACTTTTCGAGTGGTGGACAAAAATGTGAATTTTGGACGAAAAATTGAAAGATCCTTTTTTAGCGCATTCTGGTGGTTTGACATGTGTACTATACGATGACGAAGTCAAAGATCGAAATTCGATCGGAAAGTGGTGAAAATATTGAATTTTGATGATTTTTTAATGAAAATTTTTATGAAAAAAAAATTTTTTTCTCGCTATTTTTGTAATATTTTTAGTCCTGACAAAATTTTTATGTTTGTAATTTTGAAGAAAATTTCTTAAGTATAATTAAAGGTGTTTATTTCAACTTAATTGTAATCATTTTTGATATTTTGCCGAATAAAATGCGGTGCGTAACCGCGTTTTGGTTAGTACCAGCACAATTATTCTATGTCCAGGGATGCCATTAAAATCAAAAGTTTTTTTTTTTTTTATGTATACATCTAATTTAACGATAGGTTAAAAAATGAAGGAATGATCAACACAGTTACAAATGAAAACTGAATCATATAATTGGCGAAAGAAAAAATAAAACTTTTGATTTTAATGGCATCCCTGGACATAGAATAATTGTGCTGGTGCTAACCAAAACGCGGTTACGCACCGCATAAAGTGGCATCCCTGGTTATCTCAAAACTTACTTTTTGAATACTCAAAATTTAAAGGCTTATAAAATCATGAATTTTAGAGGTAGCTCGCTCGTTTTGGTCTCATTCGAACGAACATGGTCTCCACTTCTCAAAAACGTGAAGAATACGATTTCAGAAATCCCGACTTGTGGTACCTTTGCGCTTGAGACGTCACATATGTATACATATAATTATATATTTACAGGGGCGTACCGAAGACCTTCTTCAGGGGGGGGGGGGGGAGAAAACCAAAAATTGCCAACTAATACCATGAAATTTTACCAACTGTTGACCTTTTTTTTTTTTTTTGCTCCACGAAAAAATATAATGCACAGTCTTGTTAGTTTTCAAAAAATTTAAATACTGCACAAGTGGTCAAATTTACCAACTTTACGCTGAAACTCCAAATTTGCCAACTTTTTACGCTAAAACTCCAAATTTACCAACTTTCCAACAGCCAAGGGGGGGAAGCTCCCCCCCTCCCCTCCTTTCGGTACGTCCCTGTATATTTACAATATTTTGTTGCACCCAGGTCTTTAAATGCTATTCTTCCACCCTGGTCTTTGAGTGTACTTGTTGCATTCAGTATATAAATTCACTCCTATAAGAAAAAGTTATAGCTCCCGCAATGCATGCAACAATGTCAACTTCGGATGCGACAATGTACAAAACTATATGTATATATATCAAAAAATTTGACATTTGACAAATAATTACAAATAACCTGAAACGAAAAGGTTGGAACACAGGCTGCAATAGCTATCGTTTTTATCAAAAACTCAGTTAAAAACGGGAAGTACAGGTTTCGGCGGATGTTTTCATCGTGCAATTCAAAAAAATTTGTTGAAGAATTTTTTTCATTAAAAGGTTCGAAAAAGCGCGAAAAATTTCACAAAACGGATTATTTTATTAGAGCATAAGTCGACAGGATGGAATTTTCACCATTTAAATTCGTTACGAAGCCTACGCTTAGGTATACAAACATAACATATTTTTGAATGCTACAAAAATATTCTGGAAATTTAATCCGCTTTAATATATCTTCGCGAGTTATTAAATTAAAGGAACGCGGTCCTAGAAGCGTTGCGCTCGTTCAACATCATTAACACGTTCGACTTAAATAAAATAAGACACCGTCGGTGCTGAATTCGATATGGCGAAATGGAAAAATCCAACTCTCTGTGAAATACTACCCGATACTTTTTTCAAGCGCGAAATATTCGATTAATTCGCGCCAACAAATTTCACATAAGGACCTACTATCCCCTCCGGGTGAGCCATTTTTCAACTACGTGATTCGAACATTTCGGTGGTATACAAAGCATCGGATGATGCGGGCGGTGTATATTAATAGGTCGAATAAAATGTACAAAAAATATAATTAATAGGTGAACCCTTAATTTAGCGGCGAATAATTTCGTTCGGTGTATTTTTTAAAGCCACGACTTGAGTAATTATTTTAACCTAAGGATGTATTGTGCGTAATATGTTTGCCGAGGTATCGCGAAACCTTTTTTGGAAAAGATAATTTTTATTATGGGCCGAGCGCACGTTTTTCTGTACCTGAGCAACCTATTTTCGTAATTACTTCTCTCCGAGTCTCGATCCACATGAATGAGTGGATGCGTCGGGTAAAGATCATTAAAAAGGTAAGACTTGGTAACAACTTTTTTCCCTTTTACGTTCTCTATCTTTTAATGAGCTCGTGGTAAATATAACGAACGATTTCGCGTGAAGAAAAATTAAGGTTGCTGTTAATGCCTGAATATTTTATTAACAACTTGTCATACAGATATGGCGAATAAATTGCCTACTGCGAGAACTGAAGGAGGCGAATTGTTCGGGAAAAATCACTACGAGAACACCCTGTATAGGAGAGATTTATTTCAACGTAAGACAACAAAGTAGCTTCCTTAATTTTGTAGAAGTTGAAAAAATATAAGAATAAATTTCAAGTCAATGTATGCTTGCAAAATGCAGTAATGAGGGATCTTAAAAAATTGCATATCCTAAGGGAAGAACTTGGAAATGCATAAATAAAATTCATATTGCTTGTAGTTGTTGTTGTTTTGTTATTATTATTGTTGTTATTGTTGTGGTTGTTGTTGTTGTTGCTGCTGCTGCTGCTGTTGGTTGTGGTGGTGGTGAAAATAAAAGTGGAAATGTTTATTTAATTGATGAATATTTTCTGTTCCACATTACTAATTAAACGTATTACCCCTAGACTAATAATAGGCATTTTTGTACAACGCAGCGGCGTGGAACACACTTATTTTCGAAAGATAAAAGGACAAAAACATGAAGTACAGAATGCTGAACAGAAAAAAATTAGAGAAACTGGTAAAGAAAATTTAGAATAAAAACTTCCTGAGGGTACACATGTAGTGGCAGTGGTAGTAGTAGTAGTAGTACTAGTAGTAGTAGTAGTAGAAGTGGTGGTGGTAGTGGTGTTGTATGTGATATGGTTAGTGGTGATATTGTTGTTGTTGTTATTGTTATTATTATTATTAATGATTTTTTTGTTGGTAACATTGACGGTGTTGTTGTTGGTGTTGTTGATAATGATGTTGGTGTTGATGGTAGTGTTGCTGGTGTTCTTGTTGCTGTCGTTAGTGTTGGTGGCGATAATGATAATATTGTTGGTGATGGTGTCGATGATGTTATTGTTAGTACAGTTAATTAACGTTGATGTTGTCAGTATTGTTGATGTTGATGATGTTAGTCTTAGTGGTGTTGTTGATAAGTGTATTTATGATGTTAATGTTGGTTGTGGTTATGTTGTTAGTGTTAGTAGTGACAAAATTAGTGTTTTTTGGAGATGACGCTGATGATGTTATTATTAGTATAGCTAATGTTCATGATGTTAGTGGCAGTCTTGATAGTTTTGTTGTTAATACTTAGTATTGGTAATGTTGTTATTAGTGTTGTTGATGTTTTGAGTGTTGTTCTTGATGTTAGTGTTAACAGTGGTGATATTAGTGTTGTTGGTAATGGTGTTGATGATGTCGTTAGTATTGTTTACATTGATGTTGTTGTTATGGCTTAATGTTGATGATGTCAGTGGTGGTGGTGTTAACAGTTTTGTTGTTAATAATATTAATAATGTTGTTGTTAGTATAGTTGATGTTGTTGATGTTGTTGACAGCATTGCTGTTAGAGTTAGTATTGTTCTGTTGATGATGTTGGAGTTGTTGGTGGTGATAATGACGATGTTGTAGATATTGATATTATAATGTTGGTGATGGTAGTGGTAGGTAATGTTGTTGTTATCATTTATGTTGTTATTAATATTATCATCACCATTGGGTATTGTGATAGTAGCATTATTCACAATAAATAGTTACCTAGAAGGAATGAGCATTTTTCCTAACAGATTTTGAATGGCTTCCTTTACAGCCACATTACTAAACTGGGAATGAACACTTTACAAATATATAGGCGACCATATAAATTTGAATCTAACATTAAACCAGACCAAGTTCCAATATCTGCGTTAACCACCTCCATATTATATAACTCATTCCATACCAACAAGCATTCAGTTCCCATTAAACAAATTATCATATTTACCATTAATACTTTTCTTTTGAAAGGAGAGGTTACATCTTTTACTAGTTTCTCAAAATGATGATCACGAAAGAACGTTCTATGATTTCTAAAACCACCCCTCGGTGATATATTAAAAATTCTTCGAATCCAAAGCATAAGAGAGAATTTTCCAAATCGAAAAATTGCTCTTACATTTTCAAGTGTGTGCCCATTTAATAATTTTCACCAACAGAAGATATATTGTATTTGAAATATCTTCATTTTGTTCACCTTGATGTTCCTTTAATGAAAAACACATAGTCTTCAAAATATTGATTTGTAAGCGATTTTCGTCTCTTTCTGAAAAAAATTCAAGACAAAGTTGATTTTCGCTCTTATAGACATTTTGCGTATAATTTCAATTTCCATTTCTAAACCATAAAATTTAATGAAAGTTCGTTTCGTTTATCGTTGCAAAGGGAAGAGAAGCAAGTACGAAAACATAAAACAAATCAACACCTCGTAGGTCGCCTATTGTCGTCTTTCAAGTTCAAATTTCTGTTATCGTTTCCTCATTCTATGGCAAATGAATTCGCAGCTAAAAAGCTTTTTCGTGCCAATTCAACCCATCGACGACGAAGCGAGACAAACGTGCTTTATTGCATTTATGTTGGATTTTCGTAAAAACGTTAGTGGCTATAAATGCACGTAGGTGAATGTAACGAGATACTATGCGTTTAAAACTGAAATCGTCAAAATTATACGTCGAGGTGGGACTTTTTATTCATGACGGTCGCGTTTCGCAATGTATAGCGTGGCTGGTACTTTAATGAAATTTCGTACGTGCATTTGGCATTCAAGCGCCACAAAGCTCGGACCGAAGGCTTAAATTTACGATTACGCGGCGCATCGTTTGTTTCACTTTAGCTCTGTATATATGTCACAAGAGCGATAAACGTGCAAATTCGTCAATACTGTCTGCCAGCCGAGATTACTGTATTGCTCAGCTTGATGTCTGTTTTATTAAGTCTAATGTTGATTCAAGTCGCGCCCTTTATATCCTAATGTGTCGCCTGATAATTCGGAATTTTCCCTTCATTTAGACCTAACGGATCTGCTTGAAACCTCCGTTACGTTGAATTTTTTTTCCATTAATGATGGCCTCGGTATAAATGATTTTCTATTCAGTGTATCTTTCTATGACATGATAAAACAATGACTATACGCTACAGTATCACGTAATGGAGATTTCAATACGTATTTTACATTGTCAAATGCAGCCGTGAGGTAGGAAATTCGCATTGTGCTGTTTGAAGCTTCGCTAAGACGTATACAAATAAAAAGGTGCTACAATGGGTATAACAAATCAAGATATATAGTTATACCAAATGTATCAGAAAAATTTTCTCTTCAAATTGACGAAATAGTGCAATGAATTAGAAAGGAAAGAGACTCTCTGTGAAAAAACTTCCCAACATTTTTTCCCCCATAAATATTTAGTAATGGATGGAAGTTAGAGGTAACCGTCCATCCCATCAGTTTTTTTCATTTTATCTTCGCATGTGTGTTCATACGAGCAAAACAGTGATACACAATTTTGTACTATTTCAAATTTCCTATTACTTTCACGCAACTTTTTTTTCATACTACCCACAGGTGTGGTGTTTGGGGGAGAGGAATAGCCGTTACTTGTTCAACTAAGCACTTCATCTGAATTTATCTTTATCAAATTGGGTAGCAATCATAAAATATCTTCAAATTCAAGTCTCAACTCCTTCTCTCTCCCCTTAAACAACATATGAATCCCAGCCAAGCCTAATCACGTTTTTTGCCTGTTGAGCCCCAGTGCAAAGAGGAATAGGATATAAATGAAATTGACTATCTCTCTGCATCTTAGTAATGACACGTAGATATCAATTAATCGATGGATATTTTTCATTTTTCATGGCTCGTTCGAAGTTGCAATGAAGAAAAGCGGTTTCAAACTTCATATTTAATGGTCATGAAATGCTTCAATTTTACACATACTTTTTCACCTTTGTATCGCATTTGAGAGAAAAAGTGTAATGATCTACCTTGCGTAAAATTTGGAATAGAATATTTTGGCAGTAAATAATGTTCATTTCCTCCTACTCTGGAATACATTAATTCCTATCCATGGAAGCTTTTAGTATGTTATTTAAATAGTCATTGTAACGAGGTATTCGTAAAAAAGTCTTCGCTGAGAATTTTCTCCCCCCCCCGCTATGGCTCCCAAAAATATTCGTAATTCTAAAATTTTATCATTTAAAAAATTATAATTCACATAAGTGTTTCGCATTTTCTTTTTTTTCCACTTGAATTTTAAAAATCGTAAGCAGCCATGCCGCATTACTGAAGCTGAATTTTTAACTGGGTCTTGTTTACATTCGCAAGTAATATTGTCAGGTAAACTTTCCAAGTCCATAGGTCATATTTATCACTTAGTCCAACATCCCCACTTTATTCCTTCCAAAAACACTAAAAAGCTGAATTTGAAATATGTTGTACTTTTTATCAACAGGAATCATAAAAACTCATAGCCTAAAAATTTTGCTGTTTGGATTCCTCAAGTTCCACCAAATTTAATATTGACCATCCGCCATTTTGGATACATTTCTGATCGATTTTGACGCGAATTCTAGGGTTCATATTCTAAGTTTGAGCTTTCAAGGTGAATTTGGTGAAAAGATATGCGAGATTCGTGATATCGCCCCTCACCCCTTCCAAAGCACCTCAATATTCATTAGGAGAATAAAACTGAAATATCTCAGTCACTTGGACTAATTTCGTCATATGACACCACAAGCGAGAATTTCCGACGTTTTGTCTACTTCCAGCACATTTTGAGGGCAATAATCCCTCCTCCTCTCCTCCAAAATCAGGTGTGAAGGAGGAGTTGGCATAGCATACTTCTCATCACTAGTAATCATATATGCTTACATTAATCAAATTTGAGCCATTTGAGACTCCTCAAGCTTTCCTCAAATTTTGGTCATCCGCCATTTTGGATCCATTCTGACCTAAATTCGAGGTTTTATATTCTGATTTCCAACTAACTCCACATATGAAGTTTGATCTTTCCAAGTCGATTTGGTGAGGACATATGGGCGATTCAAGAAATTTCACGACTCAAGAATTCCTCAAAAAGCCATTTATTTCTTCAATTCTTCTCGAAATGCACTTGGGAAGCTAAAATCTCGATATTTTGAGGTCACTAACTCACTCTTTTTCATGAACCCAAAAACGAAAATTTTGAGCTTTTTACCCCCTCTCTACTTGTTCTCAAAATTTGAGTGTAGCGTCATTTTGAGGTGAATAAAAAAAAACAAAAAAAAAACATTTTTACGGAATTCCAAAAAGTCTCTCTCTAAATTTATTTTGAGAAATACTCGCCACCTCTATACGCGAGGGGGAGGACGGAAAATAGTGAATTAACGGCGTCGAAAAAGTTTCCTCCACCAAAGTACTAAGTCATGTAGTACCGTACCCGTACAAAAGCCAACGATAAAAAATCTCTCAGTAGCGTATCTTTCATTATAATACCACGCTGTCTATGTCCACCCATGGGATCCTATGTAAGCGTTATTTAATACTATTTGGATGTTTACGCGTCAAAATGAAAATAAGAGATGGGAAAGAGATTCAAGGGCATGTTATGTCCACCCATGGGATCCTATGTAAGCGTTATTTAATACTATTTGGATGTTTACGCGTCAAAATGAAAATAAGAGATGGGAAAGAGATTCAAGGGCATGTCGAGGGGGCTCACTACGCCCCCATAAGTCCGCAATAATGTGTACGCGTTTTCGTATTATCAACAACCAGCTTATACGATGAATACACAAAGCTACGTATAAAAGGAATACAAAAGGAAAACATACACTGGAATAGGTATAAAGGATAGAAGTCCTTTTGTTATTTGATGTATTGCGTTGTATATATGATGCGGTTCTAAGAATACCGAAAATTGACTTTACCACCGCGTCTCATCCGTTAAAGGCTTTTCCAAATGTTCAAATCGCCGTCCGTCGAGAGAACCTTTTTTAACCGCGACGACTCGCCGAGCCTTTGTCGTCGACGCTTTATGAGACGCGGCGAACAAAAGAAAATGCTAAATAATTGTTTTATTCTGTTACGTACGTGTGTATAGGAATATGTCATCGTATACGCGTAAAAGGCGTACGAAATTTATTTAAGAAAAAGCTTCGAAGCTTAGGACCGACGTCGTTCGAATTAACCGAATATTGTTATACTCTTTCGTGTTACTTTTTCTTAGTGTATAACCGCGTCAAATTTTACTCTTTGTTCCCGTATTACACGATTATCCTTTTATTTTGCAGGATTAATTTCACGACTGAAAGAGCGCACTTCTATTTCAACACATTCGTAGATGATAGTGCGAACAAAAAGGATGAAAATTCATTGAAGTTCATATTCGGTACCTTTGATAGGCCTTGGGATAGATCATCTCGTTTCTCGTAATGCTTTATTGAGCATATTCAACTTTTCTGTTGTTATTTTTTTTGTTTTTGTTTTTTTGTTTTTTTACTTCAATATTAGTATTCTTCTTTATTGAAGTCTTCAAAGTAATACTTAGCGCTTGTTTTTTCTTCAATTTTAATTTCAGTAATTTTTTGATATTTTTTACTTGAATTTTTTTTAGTATGTTTGTAGACTAATAATTTTTGATTCTTTCGTAGGAAATTTCATTTTTAGCGATTTTTTTAGATTTCTAAATTTTTTATTATTTTTTGATATTTTGTTTTATTTTGGCATTTTTTAATTGTTTTTTTTTTCATGTTTTTTCATACTTTATTTCATCATGTTTATTTTTACATCTTTACGGTAATTTAAAATTCCGTCATATTTTTTTTAAAATTATTATAATTATTATTATTTTTATTTACTTTAATGTTGGTTTTTTAACATTATTGTATTTTTTAGTCATTTCATTTATTGACGGATTATATTTTTTTGTGATTTTATTATTATTATTATTATTATTTTTTTTTTTGGTAATTTTTTTTTATTTTTTATTTTTTAAAGGTTAATTTAAGTAGCGTCTGTAACTGCTATTGGTTTTTTACGTCACTATCCGGGAGGAATGTTAGATTCTGTGGAAGAGATGGGAGCGCTTGAGGAATTGAAGGACTTTGTGGATTAGGTTTGGGTCGTCTGTTATAGGAACAAAAGTATTGCTTATGTTTGAAGATTGGCGGAGATTACTGAAAGTTTGGCATTCGTGGAGAATATGAATGATTGTTATCGGGGGGTTTGGCAGAAGGTGCATAGATTGTTTGTTTTGTGTCCTTTCACACTTTCTTCCGTCTTATTTTCATCAAGTCATTTTTAGATCTTTATTGTCATTTGAATTTCTGTCATAGTGCTGACTTTAATTTTAATTTTTATTCATAGTTATATTTTTATCAATCTCTGATATGTTTTGTAATTTTTATATTTTTTCAGCATCTTTTTCATTCATAGATAATTACTTTTGAGTATTTTTTAATTCCATCTATGCTGTTTTTGATATTTTTTTGTAGCTTTTGTATATTATTTTGAATCTTTTATAAGTTCTTAGCATTTCTTCATTTTTATTCATGCAATAATTTGATCTTTGTATTGACATTATTATATTATTATATTCATTAGTTTTTGATATATTTTGTCATTTGTTTTTTTAGTTTGTTCAATGAAGTATTTCTTATTCTCAACACTTCCTAGTCATGTTTTCATTTTTAGTCATTGTTATAGCATTTTTTTTATTTTATTTTTTTTATTTTCGTCTGTGTTTTTGACTTTTGTTATTAATTTTTGACATTTGTTGTGATATTAATATCAATTTCTGATATTTTCCCAGTTTCTTCATTATTGATAATTTTATATATATATTTTTGACATTTCTTCATTTTTAGCCAAGCAATAATTTGATTTTTTATCAGATTATTTTATGTTCATCAGTTCTTGATAAATTTTGTCATTCGTTTTCCATTTTCTTCAATGAAGCATTTCTTATTTTCAACATCTCCAAGTCACGTTTTCATTTTTATTCATTAATGTTTGACGTTTTGTTGTCGTTTTAATCAATGTTTTTGATTTTTGTAATCAATTTTTGACATTTGTTGGGATATTTGTATCAATTTATGATCTTATTCAGTTTTCTTCATTACTAATCATTTTATAATGTTTGTTGTTGTTGTTGTTGTTGTTGGTGGTGGTGGTGGTGGTGGTGGTGGTGATGATGATGATAGTGTTGCTGCTGTTGCTGTTGTTGTTGTTGTTCAATACCTACTATAAAATGATCAATAATAAAGAAAGTGGAATAAAATGTCAAGAATCGTAAGAAATATCAGAAATTAACATAAAATGTTACAACAAATGTCACGATTTGATAATAATAATGATAATAATAATAAAAAAATAAAAAAAAACTGAAAAGATATAATAGACGAAAACAACAAAAAAAAAAGCCAAAATAAGATAAAAAAGAAAAAAGCAACAAGAAAATGTCGAAAATAAGAAATGCTTGGAAAAGATACAAGAAAATGAATAACAAATATCAAGAACTGATAAAAAAAATTTGAAACATGTAAAAAACTATAAAGAATGTCAATACAAAAACAAATTACTTAATGAAAAAAAGGAAAGAAAGTAAAACCATAATGTAAAGAATTACAAAAAATACCAGAATATAACAGAAATATCAATAGAAATGTCAAAAACTGATGAAAAAAAAATTAGGATATTAATGAAAATGATAAAATAAAATAGGTATAATAATATTTTCTTGTTGTTACTCTGTAAGTTGAATTTTTATCATCATTATTTGATATGTTTGGTTGTTTTTAGCCATGTTTTTAATTTTTCATCAATTCTTGATATTTGTTATATAATTTGTCCCAATATATTTTTATCTGTTTTTTTTTTTTTTTGTCATTTGTGCTGTAGTTTCTCAATCAAGATTTCATGTTATAAAAGAGAAGTTTTTCACAGAGATGAAGCTTCATTTCCCTCTTTTTTCTGCTAATTAGAAGGTAAATTAATTTTTATACCTACTAAATGTGTTTCCCAACATCATTCATACCGGATGAAAGAAAATAATTTTTTTTCTTCAAATCTTGTAATTTTTTCCACTTATAACAACTTTTACAATTCTTTCTAGCAATCATCTCATACTTTTTTAATTTTTCTAAATCTAATTTTCGTTTTCAATTATTTACCTAGTTTTCTAATTTTATAAAGGAAACTTATTTCTTGTGGATTATTTTATTATTTTTAGCATGTTCGTGAGACTGATTTTTTTTTGTAATTTTCAACTTTTTGTTTTTACTATTTTTTTCTCTTATTTTTGAAGCATTAATAATTATTGTAATTTCTTTACTTTTTTGAACGATTTTTTTTTATGCTATATACTGCAACTATGGCCAGAAGCACATTTGCTGGAGAGTGAGGTCCAGATTTTCTGGAACTGTTTAGTCTGTCTGAGGAGGGTGAATAGGGATGTGATATGGTGGCTGCTGCTGAGGATGTGTGAGAGCAAGAGGGTATTTTTGCCTTTTATAATTTATCAAAATTTTTGATTTTGTTTGCTTTTCATTATTGAGTGTTACCTATTAAGATTTTTTAGCTGATTTAAAAAAAATTTTACATTTCATATTTTCTGTCATATTTGATACCTACTCGAATGTTCTATGAATTTTTATTATACCTATGTATTGAATTTTTCAGTTCTTCTTTAACATTTTGTCAACGATTACTGATTTTTTTTCTCTTTCTAATCATCTTTATTTTTGATGAACTGATATTTTTTTTCTCGAAAATTTCATCACAATTTCACAAAAAAAAATTCATTTTTTTTTTTTAATTTTTCACATCAGATAATAGGTTTTTGACACCCTATGTATTTGTTTATCACTCCTAATATTTAGGTAATCTTCAATATTTGTTATGATTAGGGCTATAGGCAAATCATCCGTAGGTGGAATTTCCTAAATCACAGCGTCTGCTCTCATTCCTGTAACGAGTTCGAAACCGTCCGAAAGTAATTTTCATTTCGTTAATCCTTTCGCAACGCTAAATCCTGAACGTAAATTGAAACGTAAACGCGATTAATCAAGCAACGCGACGCTTTTTATTTAATTCATCGCGCCTATTTTAACTCATTACCGATACCGACGAACCTATGTACTACAAACAATAAAACCAAGTATAGGGCTACAACAAACAGGTATTTTAATTAAGTTTTACGTACCGCAATACGATTAAATGACGCAGGCACCAAAATCGGGTACAAACTGGTCCCTAAATTAAGAGTGATCGGTTATTGAAAACGATTACAGAAATAAATTGTTATTTGTTTAATGGTAAGTGATGAAAACGTATACAGAGTAATAGTAAAATACTGGGTCATCGTCATGGTAACTGCGTCGAGGCTATATTTTTGTTATTTTTCAATGAAACATTCAACAAAAACCAGTGGACCTAATAGAAAGTCAAATGAATTCGTTATTAATTGAAAATTTCGACTGGGCGGTTAAATAAAAAATAAATAAAATTTTACAAATATTTACGATAATTCGCCGGTCAAGCTGAATCTTTAACATACATGGTGAAGCATAGAGACACATTTTCTATACAGTTGGTGGTATCAAAAAGGGTTGTAATTGAATGGAAACGAGATATTTGTTGACACTGTATCGTTATCTCCCTTTTAATTCGAATTTATAATTTGGCGAATGGATTTTTGTTTAACTTGGTCAAATTATGTTTTTACATTTTCCCTTCCGCGATGGACATAACAAGTGCTTTTGTGTATGATTGAAAATACTTTATTTGTAGGCTAAGTTTCATCATTGGTTC
Organism: Phenacoccus solenopsis; assembly: GCA_009761765.1. Lineage (NCBI taxonomy): Eukaryota > Metazoa > Arthropoda > Insecta > Hemiptera > Pseudococcidae > Phenacoccus > Phenacoccus solenopsis. Next base: position 27,414,386 of record CM019755.1, on the reverse strand, counting down.
CAATTTAAAAGCAATTTGATCTATTTGAAAATCATCTCTTGTACGTATGCCTGCTAAGGAAAAAAATTACCTACGATAAATTCTAACGACCTTGATACCCTCTTTGCCTTGACCAAATTTTCAGTTATCAACAAGTCAAAAGTAGAACAGACATCGAGGAAATTACTATGAAATTTCCACCTCTCGCGATATCCAACGAGCTGATATTGTTCAATAATAGTCTCTCACGTTAAAGATATTTTCCTCGCACAGTAATATTTCCCCTCCTTATTTTTATACCTCTCTCTTCTACAAGACTTTTCATCGATATAATTACAGTATATTGATACCAGTGATAGCGATAAACTGTACGATACATTCTCATATATCCAACACAAATATATGGCACATAGTAAAGAATTCTGGACCAGTACAGTTATTTAATTAAATAACTTGGCAAGTTATAAGTTGCAATATAAAATATTTCGTCTTTGAACTTACTCGCAACGATTTAAGTTTATAGCGAAAATTCTTTCGAAATTGTATCACGGTGCTGACATGGATTCTACGTCATCGTACATTGACTTCAAATTCCATCATCGAAGTTTTATCTAAGCGTGTGGTTTGTAAATTGCTGGAGAAGTTTAATCGTTTTATTTTCATCACTATGAAGGATTTCAGGAAATTGAAAAAGCGATATTTCAAAAATTCATTGGAAATGTTAAACATTGAAAATGCATCATTAATGATTTCAAATAACATGTATTTCTCTCAGCCTCAGCTCCACTACAAGCTAATAGCTGGCCTATGCAGAAATGATTACTAGCTTCTCCACACAAAGAATATATTATTTTTAAATCAGTTATTTTATTGATAATCTTAATGAGAAATAGACAATTTTTTATCACTTGTATTTAATTTTTGAAATTTTTTCGGTTTTGAGAATTTCTTTAATTTTCTGAAAATTGCTTCAATTTCTGAAATTTCTCCATTTTTGCACTTTTCTTAAATAAATATTTTTTCGCTCTTTTTTTTTGAACTTTATTCATATGAACTCTTTTTTTTTTAACAAGTATTTTTTCATTCATTTTCTATGTTACTCATTAATAATATTTTTCTTAATTGGTTTGTTATATAATTTTTATAAGAAACGAAATTTTATTTTGATTAAAAGAAATTATTTTATAATTTTTCATTTATATTTATATTTATTTTTTATTTTTTATTTAAATTTAAATAGACCAATTATAATTGAATTTGTATTTGGTTTTGTTTGGCTCATTTTTTAAGTGCGGAGGGAGGGAAAGATTCTGGGAAATTCTTAAATTTTAGAAATTTTCTCTATTTTGTGTAAGATCTGTTCAATTCATTTTATTAAATTCGCCTTTTTCTTTCATTTCTTGAAAATTCTTAGATTGGTGCTTTTTTTTGGTATTTGAAACAGCGGCTATTTGTTCAATTTCCTATTTTTTTCTTGGGAGCTGAGTTTTTAATAATAATATTAATAATAAAAAAATTAAGCTATCACAGTGTTCCAAATTTTGGAAAGGGTGGGGAGAAGAGAGACCTTAAATGTTTACTTTTCATATCATTTGAAATGGAACTGCTCACATTTATTACGATACAATTATACATTTTTAGCTGAGTTTTTAGCTAAAAAACGACAGCTATTACAGCCTATTTTTCTTCCTTGACATTTTCCATTATTTTCATCACTTTTTTGATTGGTATGTTTCCATTTTTTTTTTTTTTTTTTTTTTTTTTTTTTTATTAGTTACCAAGAAATTCTTCAATTACTGAGTTGAAAAAGTACCTTTAGAGTTTTCTAATTTTTTACTTTTTTTTTTAAATGTATTACTTTCTGAAAATGTTTGGGTTCTGCAATATTGTCGATTCCCTAAATTTCTGAGTCATTTTTCATTTTTTTTGGTTCTCTTTTCTTCAATATCTTAAAAGTTAATCTTTTTTGTTTTTTTTTTTTAGATTTTTGATAATGTTTTTCATTTTTAAATTTTTTTTAGTTAATTTTCTTCTGAAGTTTTTTTGAATATTTTCAATTCTTGAAATTTTTCAAATTTTTTTCATATAAATTATACTTTTTTTAATACAGAAATTTGAATTTTTTTTTATTTTTTTGGTTTTCAGGAATCTTTTGGTAATTTTTGAGTTTTTTTTTGGTAATTTTTTAGTTTCATGAATAGGATACTTTTTTTATAATAGGAATTTGTTTCAATTTATTTTTTTTTTCAATTTTTGACTCTCGTCAATTTCTAGGAATCCATTTTTGGTTTTTGGTAGTTTTTCATTTTTTGGACATTTCTTCATTGCAAAAATGAAATTCTTGAAGTTGAATGGACATTTTAAATTTTTTTTTTGCAACTTCAATTGCTTTAATTTTTCCTTTTTCTGGTTGCCGGAGGTGAGGGGGGAGGGTAAATATTTTTTTAATCCCAATTTTTTTCGTTTTTGGAAAAGATTTTAATTTTCGGATATTTTTCAGTTTTGAAGGTATTTTGTTTTTTGAATTTTCTGGATTTATTTTTACTTGGACTTTTTTTGACTGATTCACTCATTTACACAAAAACAAGGCGCACGCAGGATGGATAATTTTTTGATGCTTACTTTTTCGCATTATTATTTTCACTTTTGAGAATTTCTCCAATTTTTAGAAATTTTCTCATACCTGAACGCATATTTTTATTATTTGAAATATTTTTTCAGGTTTTATAATGTTTTTAGATGCATATCAGTCAGAATTAAGATGTTTGAGCTGTTTGAGGTAATCTGAGCTCTGCATCTTTCCGTCAATGGCTTTGATAAGGTCTTTTTATCTACAAAAATCGCAGAAATGGCCATTTTTTGACCATTTGGTCTCGACTAAACAAATCATTTTATGTACTCAGCCACCAAATACTTTACATAAAAGAATTGAGGTTACAAACAAAATATAAGGTGGTAAGTAATGAAGCTTTGTGTAGTTTGATGATTTCAAACTTACTAACTTCCTGTCGAAGGCATTCTTAGCAAAATCTCAAATTCAAATATATAGAAGGTTCAGTGCCCGTTTTAGAATCGCTGCTGGGAGGTGGGTTCAGTTCCATAAAATCAAGTGGGAAAAATATTAAATTGTTTAAATTATCGAAAAGTTGATTTAAAAACCTAAAAGAAAAGAAAAAGAATCTCTGGGGAGGGGATTAGACACTCAAAACCAGCTATGAAAGGCTGAAATATATATTGAAACGCTATAATCTTCAACTTACTTCATCATGTGCCAGATCAGGATGATAAATTTTGTAATTTGCTTGTCTCTTCCCTTTCTCTTAAAAATTTTAAGGTTCTTATTCCTTTCGAGATAAGTTTTGAAAACTGCGCACACAAATACGAGCAATTTTCATCATTTCATTCATACGCATTGGAGCGAAATTCCCTCCTTCCCACGCCATTAAACCACCCACGACAAATACGTACAACATTAAATCACTCATTATCGGACGCCTAATACTTGGCATAATAAATGATTAATTAGACGACCACGGAAACGCGCAGCTATCTCGAATAAAAGCCTGACACGATTCTATTGTACGTTAAATAATTAAAGATTGTAAAGTTTCCGAACTTTGTATATCGAAGCTATTACGCGGTGAATCGGGCACTTTTTACCGTTTAATCATTCGTTGTTGGAGCGGTTGAAAAATGGTGATTCACGAGTATCATTGTGCGTATACGATTGCGGTGGACGCGGGACGGTGCTAGCGCCAGCCATTTTCGTTGTTATAATTTATTCGCGCCTCGCCGCTTCAAAGAGTATACGAAATTAACACCTAAACGTCTGAAAATCCGAAAGAATTACTTTCTACGCGCCTTTACAAGCAACAGCGATTTTTTTTCTCCGCCATTGTGTGAGCGCCAGAATACGAAGCTGAAAAATTAAATTTTTTCGCCAAAGGGAAAGACACGTCGGTGCCGTTGTCGCCTTAAAACAATATACATAAATTTTAATTTCAACAGGTTCCTCATTGTGAGCGTCTTGTTTTCGTACAAACGAGTTCTTAATTACAAGGCGACAAAAAAAGTGCGAAAAGTTGTAATTAATGAAATGAAATTACTTTTCTACCGTGTTAGCTCTAATTTGAAATGGATGCTGAGTAGCTGACGAAGTATAATATAGGTTGCCTATACAGTCGGTGTAACGAGCACGGTAGAGATGATATGTTCTTATCTATTTGTATATTGAGTTCGGTTAGTGAACTAAGAAAATTAATTATTTTGGTATGCTGCTTATTGAATACTTAGCCTATTTCTTTCTCCTCAACATTATTATTATCAGATTACTACTTTTATTGATAGCGTATATTTTTATGATTGTTTTTCACGTCCATCTGCTCTACTTAAACTTTTCTAATAGATTATCTTATCGAGTCGAAACTGGTAAACAAATTAGCGAAATGGTAATTATATGATGGAAGAATTTGCATTATTTCAAAATCGTAAGCTGTATGATGAATTTCATTTTATAACAGTAACACATGCCTCATCGTTATAAATATTAGGAATTGAAGGAAAAATTATTGACTTTTACGTTGTAAAACGGGGAATTCTTAATGGTTAATGACTTCCTCGTTTAGAAAAATTATCTAAATACAGTTATCAATTTAAAATAAAAAATGATCATAATTCATTTCGAAAAAAAATCGAGATATTTATAATTTTCAAGCGATGTACATATTAAAGGTATTTTCTGATTTAGGAAATCATTGCTTGAAAAAAATTAAGAAATTTACATTTTGTTGAGATTTAATTGAAATTCTTAATTAGACCAATCTACTGAACAAAATATAAACATGAAACTGGTGTAATAGCCTTGGTAATTAAAGACGCAGATATAAACAAAAATAAATTAAAAAATAATAATTCGTAAGAAATCTTCAAGTTTTAAGAAATTTCCTAATTTTCAACAATAAATAATGTTGAATTTCAAAGAAAATTCTCAAAAATAAAATTTTAAATCTACCATAAATATCTGGAAAACTTCTCTCCAACCTAACCGTCGACATGCTTCAATTCTTACTCGTCTTCGTACTGGTCACTCCCTTATAACCTATCAACATTTCCTCATCAAACAACCACTCCCATATGTATCCCTTGTAATGTTCCCATAACTGTTTCACATCCTCACTGATTGCCTCCTCTATCAACTCTCTCGATCAAAAAACCTTGACTGTAATACTTTAAAGGACATATTATCAGATAACCAAACACAGGTTGATAAATTATTCATTTTTCTAAAATCCACAGGATTAATAAGTAAAATATAATTTGTTCTCGTGCCTCTAGCCATTGTTGCTGTACATGGCACGTAAAAAAAAAAGTTATAAGAAAAATAAAGACAACTATCGGGTCGAGAAGTTTTCTGAGTAAGAAAAAAAGGAAAATCTCTACTCTCCAATCGCTTTATTAGCAAGCGATTTCGGGCACCAAGTGTCCTTCTTCAGGCTTATTTTGCTACAATCAAATATTTTCGACCATTCGTTTACCGCCACTGCATTTGAATGACGATTACCTTTTTCTTCCCCTCCAAAATCATTCTTGATGGTGCATTCGAAATATTGTATCTCTCTATATATTCTCTCTATATATTAAAATCAAAATGAAATCGGTTTTGAAATGCGCGCGCATCCTTGTTTTGAATAGCAGGTATAAAAGGTATATAGAGAATAGCACGTATACAAAGGAAAAAAGTTGTAAATTTTAATAAAAGCTTTTTACATGTACAATGGTAAAGTCATAATATTGTTTAAAATGGCAGGAATAAAAAGTATAAAGGATAGCTGGTATACAATGGGAAAAAAAGGTGATAAATTTCAATAAAAGCTTCGTACATAGGCAAAAGCTAGGGTAAAGTTGTAAAATTGTTTAAACTGGCAGGTATACGAAGATATAAAGGGGTGAGCTCATCCTGAAAGGAAGAAATCTTGGTGGGGGTAACAAATACGTAAGAATAAATTGGGTTGTGCAGTTTTGAATGTAGCAGTACTTATCGGATAAAATAATTTTTTTTTCTTCATCTAATTTTTATTGCGAGCCCCGAAGCGGCGAGTAGGCACTAGTATTTCTTATCCTCAATACTCATATGAGCTCATGTTTACCAAATTTAAGCCATCTGAGGTTCCTCAAGCTTTCCTCAAATTACCATTCGCTATTCTGGTATTCTGATTTTCAACTAATCCCAAATATAAATGTTGAGCTTTTTAGGTCGATTTGTTGAGCAGATATGGAAGATTCAAGAAATGTTATAACTCACAACCTCCTCACTGAGAAACAAAATATGATATGTGTCCTATTTTTCCCGTCGGTGGGAGGTGAAGGGGAAGTTGACCAAAGGTTTCCATTTTAATTATTTTTTCTGAATAAGCATTAAAAAAGAAATTGTTCGAAAAATTTTGGTGAAATGAAAATTTGTGACATATTTCAAAAGAGTTTGTTACAGTAAACCAAAATTATCAATTCAAAAATGTAATTTTAAAAATTTGATTCTTTTTCAACAATTGGTAACACTGAATTTCTATACTGTAATCGTTTGATATATTGAATTTGGTGAACAACGCTTCGTATCTAAAAGTATGATTAGGAACAATTTTGAAGCTTCAGTACTTATGTGTGCTATTAAAGGGTAAATTATGTCATCTGCTTTCATTATACCCAGATATTAGCCCCTCAAGTGAATTTGGAGCAGAAATGGCGAAAATAAAAATGTTAAATGAACATCAAGTTCAATACAAGTTAGGTACGTAATCAATTTCATTTGAAGTGATCTTCATATTTTTTTTTTTCGAGTGAGGAATAGAATGTAAATGGAATGGAATAAAATGAAACAGAATGGAAAAGAATACGATATAATAGATATGAAGAGAATGGAATAGAATACAATATAATAGATAAGAATAGAATGGAATAGATTGAAATAGATTATAATGGAATGTAATGTAATGTAAATGTAAATGTAATGTAATGTAATGTAAATGTAATGTAACGTAATGTAAATGTAATGTAATGTAAATGCAATGTAATGTAATGTAAATGTAATGTAACGGAAATGCAATGTAATGTAAATGTAATGTAACGTAAATGTAATGTAATGCAAATATAATGCAATGTTAATGTTATGTAAATGAAATGCAATGTTAATGTAAATGCAATGTAATGTTAATGTAAATGTAATGTTAATGTAAATGCAATGCAATGTGAATGTAATGTTAATGTAAATGCGATGTAACGTAAATGTAATGTTAATGTTATGTAAATGCAATGTAATTTAAATGCAATGTAATGTTAATGTAAATGCGATGTAATGTAAATGTAATGTTAATGTAAATGCAATGCAATGTAGAATAGAGAATATAAAATAGAGAATATAGAATAAAGAATATAAAATAAAGAATAGAGAATATAGAATATAGAACAGAGAATATAAAATAGATAACATAGAATAGATAATATAGAATAGATATTATAAAATAGAAAATATAGAATAGAATAAAATAGAATAGAATTTCGCACATATTTGTTCACAAGTGAGAAAAATGTGAGGAAAAAAATATAAAGCTTAAACATCAATTTTCGAATGCTCATTAATCATTCTTTATCAGGTAAAATTTTCCAAATTCTTCAGCCTCCTTTCATCGTCGAGCACCAATGATAAATTTCTAATACACGTGCTGTATTGATAATCGCGTTCATCAAAAAGCGAAACCTTCTGTATGGTCCACTCAACAGTTCATTACAATAATAAGAAATGTTTGTAAACTACAAACGACTTCATTGTAAAAACGTTTATCTAGCGCTGAGATGAAAAATTGATTCGAAATTCAAAATAGTTTTGTAGCCATAACAAATGACTGAAGTTTACTTTGGTCATTTGCATTAATAATAATGTTATTCGGTATAAGACGTGAGCGTAGCAATCCTACATCTCGGTGAAAGCTTCAAATATACAAGCGGGAGTTTCTTCTGCAGCTCTGCGCGCTAATCCGAGATGAACTGTTTAACAAGCATTTAACTGCTGCGGGGATCCTCTTTAAATACGGACGTTGACGGAAGTTTCTTTGCTTAGTTGAAACAACGTCGTCGCAAAATTAACGTCGGACAAGCGCCCAATTTATGATTATTTACGCACAAGCATCATAACGAGCTGCTAATTTCGATATGGCTTACGCGAGTGAAAACTTATGAGTGTAAACACGTATAGAGGGATTTCAAGCACGAGTATTCATATCAATGACTGCTTTCGATAGAATGATTTATTTTTCGAATCATATTTTGTTTAGTTCTTAAGAAGAGGTATTTCGAGTCAGAAAAAAAAACAAGCCCGAAGCTTCGTAAACGTGGGATCGTTCAAGGACGCTTATAGGCTTTTCGTATATATTGTTTCGACGATGGTGAATTTTTATGCTCGGAAAAGCGCCGCATACTCGACACGCTGTTCAATAATAACAATCGGATCATTTTTTCGGGTATTTAGAGATACAGAATTTTCTGTTTTTATAAGAGCAAATCTTCCCATCCAGCGTATGATTAAGTCGTGTCATTGCTTATGATGAAAACAAAACATCGTTTCGACCATCGCAAGCTCGTGAAAAATGCTAAGCGCTTTTAAAACTTTTTGAAATTTCCAAACGAAATGCGGAAACAGAAGAGCGCAGTTCCGTTCGGCCGGAAGAGAAACAGCGATGAAAAATTTTTCGTGACTCCACGAAACAGGGACGAGGCTACACTGTGTTTTGTTAACAGCGGGTAATCGACGTTAACTTTGCGTTTTGTGTATAAAAATTTCGTGGATATTGAAAAAAACAACGACCAGCACTTAATCTAAAGACAACAGGAGGTCGGTTTTCCTTTTTGTAAAAGCGTTTACATAAAAATTCACCAATGCGCCGCGTCGCAAAAGTAAACGTTTTATTTTTCCACGCTCTTTCCTTATTACTATATGTGGCGTTAAAATAGAAACCACCAAACGTCGCACTTATCCAATCGAGTGGAATTTAATTGGTTGCTTAAACGTTCAAAGGGTTTATACGTGGGGGTTTTTCCTCGATATTAAATTATATTTAATTTAACGCGAAGAGCAGGGAGAGCTTTTTTAATTACGCGATAGAATCGATGCGTTTCATTTGATGTTACAAGAACATCAGGAATTTTAAATCCTGCCAGCTTGGCCTGCTATTAGAGGAACAGAACGTTGAAGCATGTTTGAAGCCTTTATGTCTCATTTACTCTGAAGTGCTGGCGCTTATGATGATTTCTCATCTAAATACTCCAGATTTATGAATAAAATGTGGTAATTTATAGTCCAAGCGTAGGGTGTTCTTTAGATAAAAAAAAAAAAAAAAAAAACTTGGCAGCACTAAAAAAAGTTGGAGTTGGTAAAAATTGACAAAATAGCGTAAAATACTCAAATTCGTCAATATTAATCAAGTGCGAAAGAAAATTTACCAACTTGTTATTTTGTATAAAAGATGAAAAAATTTCTTACGCTCGTTCTTTGTAACTATGAAGAATGAACAACACATTGAAGCAAAAAAATTATGAAAAAATTTTTCGCGTCCCTATGGCATTATTGTAGCTATGTTCAAAGACTAACAAGACTACTGCAGAATCTTATTTCCCTGAAGCAAAAAAAAAAAGTCAAGAGTTGCTAAAATTTTTAGTTGGCAATTTTTGATTCCCTCCTCCCCCGCCCTTGAAAAATGTCCTCAGAACGTCACTGCAAGTCACACCAAATACGGAGTCTAAAACTCCTACTTAGGTATTTGAAGCTCTTCAAGCCTTCCTGAAATTTCGAGTATCTACCATTTGGAATCCGTTTTGACATAAATTCAAGGGTTCATGTACTGATCGACACGCAACCTTACATATAGTTTGATTTTTCTAGGTCAATTTAGTGAGGAGATGTAGAGGATTCGTAAAATTTCGTGTTAACATTTCTCCTTCAAAGTCTTTTTTGTCTCCAACTCCCTTCCATATTCACTTGAGAGGCTAACATTGAAATATGTTAGTCACTCATGCTCACTTCATCACATGATACCACAATCAAAAAATGTCCAACTCTTGTTTACCTCTACCACACTGTAAGTTGAGATATAATACTGAACTGCTAATAAAAGATCACGCCGTTCAGTGCGAAAATATAAGCCTGTTTTACTCTACAGAACTTGGTAAAATTGTTGGTTATTCCCACTTCAATAGAAAAAGTATACAAATAGTTACCTGATGATGACACAACGAATTTTCTCATGTAACGTTACATTAGGAATGAAATAGAACAGAATAGAATAAAATGCAATAGAATGTAACCTAATGTAATGTAATGCAATGCAATGCATTGCATCTTGTATCGTATCGTATCGTATCGTATCGTATCGTATCGTATCGTATCGTATCGTATCGTATCGTATCGTATCGTATCGTATCGTATCGTATCGTATCGTATCGTATCGTATCGTATCGTATCGTATCGTATCGTATCGTATCGTATCGTATCGTATCGTATCGTATCGTATCGTATCGTATCGTATCGTAGCGTATCGTAGAATAGAATAGAATAGAATAGAATAGAATAGAATAGAATAGAATAGAATAGAATAGAATAGAATAGAATAGAATAGAATAGAATAGAATAGAATAGAATAGAATAGAATAGAATAGAATAGAATAGAATAGAATAGAATAGAATAGAATAGAATAGAATAGAATCCAATGCGATGCAATAGAATATACAATGGAACAAATAAAATATTTATTTATTTATCCAATTTGCTCACTTATCAACCTTATGTATTTTAATATCTACTAGTGCCTCCTCGCCCCTTCGAGGCTCGCAATAAAAATTAAATGAAGAAAAAAAATTAATTTATCAGACAAGTTCCGTTATATTCCAAACTATACAACCCAATTTATTCCCATTTATTAACCCTACCAAGAGTTCTTCCTTTTTAGACCTTTGTATACCTGTCATTTTAAACAATTTTACAACTTTATCCTTACTCTTGCCTATGTACAAAGCTTTAATTGAAATTTATCACATTTTTTTCCTTTTGTATGGCTGCTATCCTTTATACTTTTTATACCTGCAACTCAAAACAATTTTATGACTTACCCTTATGCATGTACAAGGGTTTTATTAAAATTTACAACCTTTTTTCCTTTGTATATGTGCTATCCTTTATATACCTTTTATACCTGCTATTCAAAACAAGGATGCGCGCGCATCTCAAAACCGATTTCATTTTGATTTTAATATATAGAGAGATTTTAGTTAAATGCATATTTCTAATACCCATTTATTAACATGAAGTAGTATGTGTTATCTTACATATATATATATATATTCGAGCTATACTATGCTCAATTGCTCAATCCTTCAACTACCTTCAGCTAGCTTTAAACAGAGAGTTGATTGGTTTTTTATTTTATTTTGTTCCTACTTGGTACTATTTTGCCGAACACATAATTATATCTTCACTTCACAACCTTCAAAGTCTTACTTACGAAGATACCAATTCACAAGATCTATTCACCAACAGCTACATCATCGCAGTAATCTAAAAATTTTTCATATCTGTAAAGGCAGGATTAACAAAGACCACCGCCTTTCTTATATGTTCAAACATAGATAATTAGATATTGAGAGAATTCGGCTCTAAGCAACAGTCGCCACATCTGCTTGCAGTTCTTTGCATGAAATGAAATCACACCCAATCTCAGGTATAAGAAACTCACGCTTATCGTAATCTTTTCTAACTTCAACAAACAACTGTTCAGGCCAGCCTATTTTTACTTTAACTTTAATCCTCGTCATGTTAATTCGTGTTCGGAAGGTGAAAGGAAAACGGTCGTATATTTGCATAGGAACCTACGCAACCGCTACGATAAAATTCATTCAACGAATTTACCTCGTTTGTCGTCTTACGACGTTGGATTAACAATATCCCTGAAACTTTAAGACTTAAAATTTTCAAGAGGTAGGCGATAATATTGGCAAAGCCCAAAGATGAAATTTTTATTTATAATATCCTCACTTTCACATCCGCAGGATTTCATCATCTCTTTCTCCCATTCTGCCTTACGCATCTGAGAACTAAAATAACACAAGTTTTCACCAGCTAAGTAAGCTAACAATTCGCGGAATAAGTTGGGTAACTCTTGTAATGTTTTATATAATCATCTAAGTTGACACATGTTGTTTTTATTTCGTCGACGAATTGATTAAATTTTCGTTAACAACGTACTCGCGTCAAGTTATTAAAAAGTAACAAAATTTCAAACAGGGATTAACAAATTTTACTCGTTTCAATGAAAATGTATTTTATACTTAGTTTGCTCATTATAAATGTAACGTCGATGAAGCGCAATTCGGCGCATATCTCTGGGGTACTCTTAACCTTGACGGGACCACCGGCCAGTGAGGTTTCGTTTCAACATTCGCTTCTTAATTGCGATTTAATTCGCGCAAAATAAAACTGTGTCCGGTGTTTGCAATTTGAGGATAGAGATCGACATTAATGCTTCGAGGGTATAATGGACGATTTTAAGGATACAAAGCCAAGCATTGTGTAATTAATTACTTTTTATTTTCGAGATACTCGTTTCTAGGGTCGCCGCACACCGGGAGGTATATGACTGCAGCTAGGACGAAAGTAAGACCCTCGAGAAGGAATGTGTTTGATGAATGGAATTTTTTTTTAATAAGGAATTTGATGAACTTTTCGCTGAAAATCAAGAATATGGTTGTACATATGTTTTTTATTTTTGAGCAGTTTTTCTTTTTCTAGAGTTTTTTGGCAAACTATTTAACGTAAAATTGAGCTAATACACCCCTAATGATATGGGCAGAAAGGATCGGATCTCCTCAAGAGACAACCGCTCCCTCTATGCTCAACCTGCCAAACTACCCTCACGATCGTCTATCTATTTTTCAACTACACCAATTATACCTCCATCCGGATCAGTGGCGTAGCCAGGATTTTGTCAAGGGGGGGGGGCAAGAACTCCTGAACAAGAAATAGGTGTTTTTTGTTAAATTTTCTGGGGCCTGACATGCCATGCTGGGTGGGTGGGCGGGGGGGTTTTGAAGCATAACAAGCATTTTTCATGGCGTATTTTGTAGTGTAGGTAATAACTGAGGCTAGCGGATGTGTAATAAGAAGATTGGTAACACAAATATTTATATTCTGGTATCGAAGGTAATCATAAAAGTTTGAACTTAATAATACATGACAGATAGGTAACGAATGAAAAAAAAAACTTTTAGACTTCTCTTATTTCTAAACATTATAAAACACTTTTCGTTCTGGGATTTCTAGTTTGAGTTTTTTTTTCTCATTTTGAAGAATTTTTTCATATTTAGACATGTTTTTCTCATTTTTAGACATTAGATATTTTTATTTATTCACACAAATGAAATAAAATTTTAGATATAAAAATTTTTAAATTTAGATTTTTTTACTTTTTCATTTTTGGACATTGTTTTCACCTTCGTGATTAAATTTTTATTTTTGGAATTTCTAATTGTTTTACGTGCTTTTGAATTTAACCTTTTTTCTTAACGATCCTTTTTGGAATCTTTTTTCTTTTTGGATAGGTATTATTTAGTCCAAAATTTCTCTTGTCATGCTGAGAACTTCTTTTCATTTTTCAACTTCTCTTTCATTCCTTGAATTTCTTTTTTTGGGCTTATTCTTTCCTATTTTTTTTAAACATTTTTATACACTTTTAATACGTAATTTTGTTATTAATAGCAAACATTAGTCTACTACCACTTGATTTCTTTTGTTTCCAAAATCTCAAATAGAAAATTAAACAAGGGTAAGTCTGTCGAATGATTTCTTTATCGTTACTTGATGTTTGAAGAAGTACCCATAATGCGCTCTGTGATTATCACAGATCACAAGAATTGCTTCGTTCATCCGCTCCAGTTTGATTAAAATTAAAAACTCAAACCACCATCGAAATTGTAATAAAAAGTGTCGTTAAAGTTGCGATATAGTCCGCCAACGAGCTGCCAAAAAGACGTTATAATAAATTTTTAACGGCATCGTTATTTAAATTTCGATACGTTGGAAAAAAGTTACCTCGAGATATCTTACAAAAGGCTCACACTAAGGCGTAAAATGCAATGTAAATAGTTGGCAGGGCAAAGGTAACCTTTTGTATTAATAAAAGCATCGTTTATGTCTGGGTAAAATTGTATTTTAAATATTTATCCAGGGTGTTTTTTAATTCCTCCTCGTTGGCATATTTTTAGGAAAAATTCAACGTGCACCGGAGGCGTAAAAATTCAGCTCGAAAAAAATGGACGTTAAATTTTTCATTCGTAGTAAATACATTTACAAGACAAGGTTGAAAATTAATCTAAAACTTTCGGTCTCGAGTTTCCAAAAATAAACAGGTCGCGTTATAAAATCGAATCTTCGGGGGCACGCGGTTTTATAACAAGCTTTACGTTCGCATCGTCGAATAAAACTGAATTTTCGAACTCATTAAAGTAATCCGTACACAGCGCGGTAATTACGGTTCGCGTGTGATCGTAATTCGTTGGCGATGATTTAATTCTGACGGGGACGAAAGGCGTTTCGATGCGAACTTAATCAACTGGTACGTGAAACCGATATATCTCGACAGGCGCGCCAAACACCGAACGTGGAGGAAATTTGAAACTGCAAACGATGTCGTTAGCGAATGATATCCTATTAAATTTGAAACTATTTTTTACACGCGACCCGCGAAAGTAGCCAAAATAAAAACGCAACGTATTTATGTATTTGCGTCGTCGCTTTCTTCGATGACGTTTTTAATAAATAAGCACCCTACATTTATCGGCTTTTCATGTCGAGTAATCTTTTACCCGCTCGCCTTTTTGGTGTTTACACAATTGCCTCTTTTTAAGATTGGCAACATTTCAGTATATTTTCCTTCAAAGTGAACGTAAAGGTGATTGTAACCTACTAAGGGTTCGACTGATCCTAAAATAATCACGTTGATGTGAATAAAAGTTCTGATTTCAGTTCATCGTATATTCGACGACTTATTTCTATATTCCGGCATTGACGAAGTAAATAGATTTGGGAATATATGGGCATTATCGCGATGGCGAATTCTTGAATCCTTTCTTTTGAAGCAGGAAGCGAATTTTACTCGTATTTACTAAAAGTTGAAGCAAACTTCATTGAGATGCTTTTATTTCACTCTTTATCACTCTATCTCTCTCTCTCTCTCTCTGTCTTTTTCTATCGTTTTTTTTTTTTTTTCAAAAAATGAAGAGGCTGGTTACAATATTTGCTAAATGGCCTCAAAAAGATGTCATTGAAAATTCAAGCCCAATTCAACTTTTAGAGCTCTCAACATGCAATCAAAGTTTTGAAAATTTTGAAATTTTAAAACAAAAAAAAGAAATTGGACGTTTACAATTTTTTTCAATTTTCGAAGTCATATTTTGTCGCCAGAGGAGAGATTCAAACCATTGACAAATTTTTTTCAAAAACCTATATTTCCTAAAACGAACGACAAATGGGTAATTCATGATTACTTTTTCAAATTTCTTGTAAGACCTTACAGAAATATGTACTAGGTAGGAGCCAATTTCTAATTTTTTCAAAAGGTGAAGTGAAGGGAGCTGACACCGTATAAATGACTTCAAAAGCAATTAATAGAAATTTCATCTCCCGAATTCAATTTATAGACGTCATCAAAACGAAGTCAAATTTTTAAAAATTGTCAAAAAAATAATTGTTACTTTCCAGTCACATTTCGTCGTCTAAAGGATACAAAAAATTTTAGCTACAATTTTTTTTTAAATTTAGGTCTAAACAATTTTAAATTTTTTTTACAAAGTACCAGTTTTGGTTATTTTCGAAAATGAACGATAAATGGGTAATGGGCTCCATTTAGGCTTTTTTTAGAGTAAAGAGGCAAAATATGCTAGATTTCTATTATACAGTGGTTCCTAAAATCTGAGCTATTTGATGCTATAACATCTATACTAAGTTATTTCAAGACAAAAATGGGATGTTTTGGGAACACATTTTCTTAATTTAAAATAATTTCCTTGTCACTAGCCTCATAGGAGTACCGTGCAGAAAAGTTATAAGAGCAAAAGAAAAAAGGAGGTGAAGGTAAAAATAGATTTGTATCGCCAATGCATCAAGTCGCGGTACCACCTTAGAAAAAAAACTCGGGGCGAGGGGATAGCCTCCCCCCTTCCCTTCTCTGCTGAGGCCTGCTTCATAGCTGTACATGGCACGTTAAAGAGAAAAAGTAAAAAAAAAATTAAGTCAAGATTATACTCTGCACACAAGCAAAGAATTACTCATTATCGTTCCTTTTTGGAAAAAAAAAATTGAAAACAAGTAAGGCTAACTAAATCAAAAAATAATTGGTGAAAAAAATATTTTTTGTGACATAAAAAAATCATAATGGGCTAAAATTTCGTTTTTTTTTTTTTTTTTTTTTTCTATTGAAAATTTGGAATTTTCAAAACTTTGACTTCAATTTTGGGAGGCCTAAAAAAATGTAGGTGGAAATCTTCAATTTTTATAACAATCTTTTGAGGTCATACAGTGCCTATTCAACTTTTTGAAGAGGAAAAAAAAACGAAATTCACTCATCTTAGTAGGTATCTATTCCGAACATAATTATTTGGAGATTAGTTTGAAAAAAATGTTTAAAAGCAATTATATTAAAATAATGCTCTGTTGCAACTTATCTGCGATAAATGCAAGAGGTTGCAAAGCACAACTTGGTACTTGTTTCCTCATTCGAACTCTCCTTTCAATCGCACTCCTCCATAATCTGGTAGCAAAAAAGGATAAAGGCAAATTTTTCATCAAAAAAAAAAAAAAAAAAACGTTTAAAACCGATTTTAAAGGTTCCATAGCAAGTGAAAAAGTCGCACCAAATATACACTTGTAATTTTTTTGAAAAGTTCTCCAACATTTATAGAAAGCACATTTCCCAGAACCGTAAAGGAAACATCGATTAAAAGATCAAATAGGTACTTGGAATTTGAAGTTTTGAAGAAATGCAAAAAAGAGGAAACTTGAAGTAAGTTTTTTCAGTTCTCTATTACGTTTGGTGGAAAGAAGGTAATGACCAAACTTGTGTGGAATTTCGATCAGATATTTTTGCAGTGATCTATTGATCTATATTTGCGATATGAGCTACCCTTTACGAGTATAGACGAGAAACCTATTTTGTGGGGTTTAAATAGTACTTAGTGAAATTTTGACTTCTTTTTCGAAAGACTTCATTTTAAAACAATTTCCTGAATGCGGTCAAAAATTTCTATTAAGTTCTCCAGTTTGCCTAAAAATTCTAGATTGAGACCTTATTATGCAAATGATTCATAAATAACCCACTTGTCGTTCATTTTTGAAAATAGCTAAAAAAAAACATACAATATACTGAATGGTCAAGACATACTGAATTAATAAAAAAAAAAAAAAACAGATAAAATTTTTTTACTATTTGAATAACAAATATGATTTTTGAACTTGAAAGATTTATAATTGACAGAAAATTAATTTTTTTGAAAATTGCAAAATTTTTAAACCTCTGACTACATTTTTGAAGAGTTTGAAAATTGAGTTAGGGAGCTGAAATTTTAATGACGTTTTTTCGAGGACATTCAGCAACTACTGTGACCCTACCACCTTTACATTTTGAAAAAAATCAAATTCAGACCATCCTAGTGCCTATCCAATGACAATCCTTGTTTATTCGTACATGATTCCTTTTCACATTTTCAAAACAGTTCTGACTTAATGACAGTTCTTATTTTAGGTAAAATGAGGCTACAAAAAATAAACTTTCATTATATATTTTTTATACATGTTTTAAAAAATTCAATGAGATCGTTTCATCAATTATATTTATTGAAAAATTAAAAAACATGTAATAACGCAATTTTTATTGCAAGAAAAAAAATTAAATAAAGCAAAATTAAATTCTAAATAAAATGAAAAACTCTCGATTTCAAATTCATGATCAAGAAAATTTTGACTTATAAAAAAAAAAAAAAAAAAAAAAATGCGAAGCTAATTAAAAATAAAAACATAAAACATAATCCCGACATAACATACGAGTAACATACGAGCAGAATGACGAAATATTTTAGTTTTATTTTATTTACAATAATAGATAAAATTAGTAGAATAACGTAATTTTTAATATTAAAAAAAAAAGAAATGTACAAATAATAATAATAAATAATAAATTGTTGATTTCAAATTAATGATAAAAACACGACAAACTATCATAAATCTATGCTTGCATGTTAAATAAAAAAAATTCAAATGAAGTTAAAAAACTAAAATAAAATTCTCGCATAAAATGTTTTTTGGTTTCAAATCACCGGCTTAAATTTCAGCCAAAGTAAATTTCGAACAACAATAATTTCTCACAAATTACATCATTATGTCCTCATAATACAACAGCATCGACCAGACGCACACTACGAGTATCTGGAAACTTCAACTTCGGCATATCCGTCCAAATATTCTCATTCGCGTGATAACACTGAGCCACCATCTCGTGACTGTTGGTATTTCCTATAGCCCACAAAGTATTTCTATGATTGACGAAACACACCGTCGAATAATCATACGTAGGCGCTTTCAACTCTCTCCATCGACCAGCTACTGGATCAAAAACTTCTAAAAATCTGTATTCTATACCACCCAATACGTAAAGTTTTCCATTAAATGGGCACATGGCATCACTGTGATGTAAATGAGACATCTTCGGTAACGATATCCAAGTCGGAGATCTGGGATCGTAACACTGCGCGAAACCTTTTCTCAAAATATCATCATCTTGCTCAATGTATTCTGAATCACCGATCAAATATAACAGGTTATCCATCGACGTCATACATGGATTGATGATCTCGAATTTTGGTTTAGGTATGGCGAACCATTCATCTAAATCGTACATGTAGGCGAATAAGGAGTTGCTTTTTTCCATACTTTGGGTTTTAGGTAAAACGTTCAGGTCGCCAATTTGTTTCGACATACCAGCTACGCATAAATAGATGGTGTTGCGAATGACACTTAGGAGGTAATTGGAGACAGCCATAGGAGGTGCTTTTAGACGTTGCCTTTGTTGTTTCGAATTTACCACTTGGAATTCGTTGATGGTAACCTTATCGTTGAGTTTATCATTCGTTAATCCTGAACAACTCAAGGTAAAAATGCCCTCTTGGGTGACGATATTTTTTTCGTAATATCTTTCTTTACGATATTCGGTATTTGTACTCCAACAACGTTCGGTATCACGATAATTGTACTCGTTTATCATGTATTTGGAATCTTTCACATCAACGACACGAACACTCAGATGAGGTGTTCGGTCCTCATTTAGTACAATTTTGGCTAAAGAATCCCCACCAAGTTTTACATTCTTTAGCAAGCACGTCACTTGATCGTTGCTTTCGTAATTAGCATCCTTCCAAAGAATAATTAAATCGAATAGCAAATCGGGGGCTATTTTCAACGATTCGTGTTCAACGATGTCTCTTAAAACTTCAAAAGGCAGTGCCAAAATAGCCTCTCGTTTGCTTTGCAGAGTGGCTAAATTTTCGGCGATATATTTCGAAGTAACTTCGTACAATTCTTTTTTCCCGGTTAAATGCGCATACGTACATACCTCGAAAATATGTTCGGTTGGCAGATTACGAATCATATACTGGACGCAAATATTTTCCATATCTTCGATATTAAAATTCCTACTAACTGTTAATAAATCGAAAGCATTTTCATCGCAGATTCTTAATTCTTTGCGATACAAAAATTCTAATAAAATTTCGAAACTTTCGGCATCGATGCTATCCAACGTAATCGTCTTCTGATTATTTTCTCCAAACCATCTGGTGAACATAGTATCGAAATAACTAGAGGCTGAAGCCAGTACAACTCGATGACATGGAAAGATTTCATCGCCGATGTGGATAATTAAATCGCAGTACTTTAATTCTTGACGAAAATTATTCATTTGAGAAAACAACCTGTTATGTCCTTCTTCCTTTTGGACCTCATCGATGAGTGGAACAGCTGGTGGGTTTATGATATTTGGTGATTCGTGATCAAGTTCTTCGATGCTAGTTGTAATTAATTTCGACTGCTTCATATGGGCGGTTCGGATTGAATGCCATTTCCGAATTAAACTTTTGTTCGGATCGAATTTACGTGAAATACGCGACGCAAATGATTGCACCATATCGAGCAGTAAAATTAATCGAAGAACAGTTAAGTAGATATGGAAAAATTCACACTCATTAACCGATTTAGATTTTGGTTTTTAAATACCGAATCTTTTCTTGCATTATACGTAAGCCATTCGAACTTCAAAGAAAAAAATCACTTTCGTGTTTCCACCTAAATAATGCTGATAAGTTGATAACGAACAACAAACTAAACTCGATTCGACAAACGTTCGACTTCGAAGAGATGATGGGAATTGCGTATGTTCTTAATAGTTCTTACTAGGTATTAGTTGCCTTAATTTTGCTGCGTAGCGTTCAGAATCGTTCATGTACTAAGCTATTTTTCTGATTATTTTTGAAAGGAACACAATGCACGTGTTATTACGTATCTGTAGTTTAGCTTATGGGCTATTATACAGGTCTTGACTCACCTATAGTTCTGTACGGGAAGTTGTAATACCGATTTATAATTTTTAACAACTTATTTTTATTTTTGCTGAAATTTATACACTGTTTTGATGAAGTACCGACGTATTGTTGTAGCTTGGGATTGATAACATGAATTAATAATTGAATATGTTGTATTATGTTGACAGGTTTCTTATTGAGTAAAAAACGGATTATTACGAACATTAGCGAAGATTCGTAAGTAGGTATCTACTTTGATAACCAATTTGCCACCTTACAATTCGACTATTAAGGTATATTTAGCACTTCTACATAAATGGTAATCCACATAGTACAGATTTGCTCGATTTGCCAAGAACCCGTGAAACTGATTCGAAGCTAATCTATCTAGGAAAAATCGTGATTGACTTGAGGAGTTGAATTGCAATTTATCAAATTTGCATTGGCCTATGGTATTTCCAAAAATATGACAATACATGCCGGTTTCATTCCTTAGTTGAATGTTTGCAATCAATAAATCTGATTCATCAATTTTTTTAAAGATTTTTAATTTTTACCATAAATTTTCAAAATTATTTAGATTTTTGTTCTTAATAAAAAAACCAATTTAATAATTTATTTGTAAAAATTTAATTTATGAAGTTTTTCTAATTTTATTTTCTATATACATAAATGATTTAAGATATGTACTTTAATATTTCCATTATTTATTATATATTTATATTTTTCATTTATTCTGTAAATTTTCAAGCTGTTGGATTCCGTTCTTTATAAGTAAATTATTAATATGACGTTAAATTTCATGTATGATTTTATTCATTATTTTTTTCAACTTGATATTTTTTCTACAATTAAATTTCCAACCTATTTATTTTTTTTAATTAACGAATTTACAGATGATTTTTTTTAGGGTCATTTTTTAAGTTAGTTTTTTTTACGATCAAATTTTTAGGCTTTTCAATTTTGTTTTTGTTTTTGCATGTTTTTTTTTTAATCGAAAATTAAGGTACATGCAATTTAATGATATAGTTCGAGATATATTCTATTAGAATAAAACAGAGCGGGAGGAGGAGCGAGCAGAAAATGAAAAATCGATATTGAGAGATTTTGTTGTTGTTTTTTTTAGGTAGGGAGAGAGACTAGAACATGAGAAATTAATGAGATTAATGAGTATCTGATGCATGGAGGTAAATACGCGTTTCATGATTTTTGCAACGGAGGGGGGGGGAAATATTGAAAATGTTTTTATGTTCCACATAGAACAATACAACTTTTATTTTTTAAATATTGCAATGAATTTAAAACGAAGACAAGGTAAGAGCAATTATAATAATTTCAGCTCTTTTATAGTTGAATAATATTGAAATTTGAAAAAACTAGATGGTGGGGGTGAGGGAGGGGTTGTAAACAATACTTTTCCCTTTCACAATTTTTTTTTATTGAAAATTTTAATTTACTCTGTCACGAGATTTCTTTCTACATAATTATAGATGAGTTATTACAAGATCATGAGATCTTTTTGTTGGATCTCGTAACGTCTCGTATATTGCGTGATTTGTGAGATCCAGTAAGGCACATGAGCGAATTTTCAGCCCTATCTCGTTTTCACCATTATTTATAAAGAGGTACAAATATTAGGAACGTTTTCTCACAGAGTGCGCTGCCTCAAAAGCGATATATTCGCAATGAATGCAATGTACGTTTAGTCTGATATCCAATTTTCTAGCCACAGACATAAAAATCATTATACTGTGTTGTATGAATTTTTGAAACGTATCTCGTAATAACTACGTATATGGTGAATCTCGCAATAGTAGGTACATATTTCACTATATACATATGCATATTTGCGTTTCGGATCATTTGTAATCATCTGGCAAATGTCCAACATCTTAGTATACATATATATACATTTTACACGCACGCGTAGCGCCGGCAGATATTCATGAAATTCGTTCAAAATTTGAAGAAAGATTCTTCTTGAAAATGCAGAAAAGGTACTTTTTTGTTTTTTCGGTATACCTCAAAATGGCGGATCAGCTAAATTTTGAGGAGGGCTGAAGGGAGCGCATATAACTCAAAATTTCTTTTTTATATCTCACGTGAAAGAATGAGTCACGGACCTCAACATATGCAAATTTCAGCTTCCCAATTGCATTTAGAGGGGAGTTAGGGCTAAAAACAGCTTTTTGAGGAAGTTTTGAGTTATGAAATTTCTAGAATCTTCCATATCTCCTCACCAAATTGACCTACAAAGGTCAAATTTTGTGTGAGGGGTTCTTTGATGACCAAAATATGGCTTCTTGAAATTTGATCAAAATGGATACAAAATGGCCGATTGCCAAAATTTGAGTGAAGCTTGAGGAGCCTCAAATTGGTAAAAATGTAACTAACATGAACTCATATGATTATTGGGATTAGAAGTATACAATATCCCCAGTTCACTTCCATACATGATGTCAGAGAGGAGAAGGAGGGGTAATCGACCTGAAAATGTGGTGGGGTGCACGAGAGGTCGAAAAATTTTTATTGCGATGTCATATGAAAAAATGAACCTAAGTGACTAACTTATTATGATTTTAGCTTCCCAGGTGAATTAGGAGGGGAGTGAGAGCGAAAAACCACTTGGGAGGAGACTACTGCAGAAAATTTCATAAATCTTTCATATCTCATCACCAAATCGACCTAGAAAGGTCAAACTTCGTGTATTGGGTTAGTTGATGACTAGAATATGACCTCTTTAATTTGGGTCAAAATGGATCCAAAATGGCGCATCATAAGCATTTGAAGATAATTTGAGAAATATAATCATGTTCATATGATTATTTCATGGCTAGAAATACTACATTTGTTCCAAATGGATATGGTAAGGGTTTTCTGATTTGGTATTGGGTATGGCCTGTAGTCATGAAAGGTTTAACAACCTTATTACCAAACCACAACAAGTCCCAGTTAAAAAATCAACTCCAGTAATGCGACATGGCTGCTTACGTTCTCTTTATTAAAAGGTCCGCTAATTAGCCCATACTTCATTTCAATACACTTCGAGCTTATTCTGCCGTTTACAAATTTCTAAATATTTTTTCTGCCCTCATTCATACCCGGAGGTCGTTCTTGAAACGTAACTTCGACGAAAATTATTCGTCGTGTTTGTAACTATAGGAGACACGCGATGAAACTATAATCTCCCGAGTGGACACGAGACGATGGATGTAGATAGTAGATACTTCAAGTTTCAACATTTATTTAATGCGTTTCCATTCGGTCGTCTCATCCTTAAATGAGATCATATTATAGTTCTCAACCTGAACTATTCTATATAATACCGTCCCTAAGGTACTAGCCTAGCTCGGTATTATTAATGGCCGGGGAATTGGCGGGTTTAATTTTGAATTTTTGTTTTCACTCGTTTCACTTGTAAGCGAATCATAAATACGATTGATAAGACGAACGAATGAAAATTGGGCAATAATAGTATTTCTGATTTTTTTTCGCATTCGATTAATAAATTTTTGAATTTCGGATTTTGTTAAATTTTAAATGTTTCCCGGATTAATGGCGAATTCATTAGGTACTCGGTTAATACGTAGGAATTGCTAAACGAAGGGTTATTTAATAGCACCCGAGCGCTAAACTCGTTGAAATATTATTTCGAATAAATATTCGCGAATATAGTTTGCGGCGTGTCTTGGAATACCCCTGTAGATAAATCGTGAATTCCGCTTATACACCTACGTCTTTGAAGTATACCAACAAAAACCCGCCCGCTAGTGTTTTTTAGACTCGCGTTTATTAATTATGGCAACGAATCCCTTTATAGCGTATCGTTATTCATTTTCTATTCATCGTTGCGACGGGACGCGAGCCGAAGATGTGATTAAAAGTTGAAAAACCTTGTAAACACTTTTTGCCTTCGTTCTTTCTCAATACGCCGAAACTGTCAAGCGCGATTAAATTACTTAACGCTAGATTTACCGCCGCCCAAGCACCGCAGATGTCCACCCAGATAAAGACTCGGTGAACTGTCAGTGGAAACCCTACTTAATCTGTTCGTGGAAGTTGTTGGTGGAAACCGCAAATGGAAATTTCACTGTGAAGAGATTTTTTTTCCTTTATACAAATATCGTAAATTCCGGTCGTCGATTATTCCTCCTCGAGTGTTGCTGTTGCGCTGGCTGCCTACGAACTTGTTGAAGACTTATCCGGCTTCCAAATAAGGAGTTTTATTTCATCTCATATGCTTTCGGATGTGCTATGCGGGCGCATTTATGCGAATTTTTTCACACAGCGCGATTCGGGCGCTCGCCTTAATCCCAAACAAAACAGCGTTTCCTTCTTTTGGCGGCAAACTTGCGCTTTTTATGCCGGCGCACGTTTTTGCGAAACGCTTTAATGAAACACGTTCGTATATAATTTCGAGTGAAGTTACGTACACACGTTGAGCACTCTATACGCGCGCAAAAGTGAAAAATAAAAGAATCGCCGTGAAAGAAAAAAAGGGGGCCAGCAAATAAACGCGTATAAAAGAAACGTGATGAATGAAGAACACCCGAACAACGTTTCTCCTCTAAATGCTTCGCTCGCCGTGAACTTTAATATTTCGCCGGCTCAACTTCCTTTGACGAAGTAGTCGCTTAGAATAACATCATTTTTCGTTTAGACCACGCTCGTCGCTCGCCGATGAGAAAATTTCTCGCCGTGCAGCCGGACCGGAGTCCCTGGGCGAGCACGTGAATCCTACGCAATCGACCGTCGTGTAATTAGTGGCGAAAAAGCAGCCTGTATCGAAAGGAAGTTTCCATTGATGACATGCTGTAAGCGACCGGGGCCATGTATTAGATATTCATGTGCGTCAGCGGAATCAAAAAGTTCGATATAAAGGCGACGCGACGATAATGACGGAGACAGGACGTAGACGATTTATTTATAAACGTAGCTCGTTCCGATCGATTATTACGGAGTGTTGGAATCAAAATGAAGTTGGTTTCGGATTTTTAAATCATTCTCGGATGCTGAGCGAAAAAAAAAGCAGGATTTGAAATATGAAGCTTAATTTGGGAAGAATTTACTCACCATCAGCCTCATAAGAGTAATCGAAAAAAAATACAAAGCTTCGAAAAGTAATTTAATTTTTGAATTTTAAAATTAAATATGAAATCATAATAAAAAAATACTCAACAGCAAAAAGAAAAAATTTAAAGGATCACATGCATTTTAAAAATGTTGGAACACCTGGGTGTCAGCTTATGAGACTTTTAGCGCGCTCGAGCAACATTTCAAAATGGAAAGTGTGGCTGAACAATTTTGGAATTCTACCAAGAAAAAAAAACAATTACTCGTCAGGGAGTAATTAAAAAAAAAATATATAAAAATATGTAAGTTAATCACATGTGCTTATTTCATCATATGACACCGCAATAAAATATTTTTGACATCTCGTGTACCTCCATAACATTTTGAGGCCGATTACTCCCTCCTCACCCCCCAACAACATATTGGAGATATAGTATACTTCTTATCTCCAATAATCATATGAGTTTATATTGAATACATTTTTGCTAATTTGAGGCTCCTCAAGCTCTACTCAAATTTTCATGATCCGCCATTTTGTACACATTTTGCTCCAAATTCAAGCGGTCATATTCTGGTCACTTAACTAACCACACACACAAAGTTTGACCTATCTAGATTGATTTGGTCAGGAAATATGGATGATACAAGAAATTCAATAACTCAAAATTTCCTCAAAAAGCTGTTTTATGCTCTAACTCCCCTCAAAATGCACATAGGAAGCTGAAATTTGCATATGTTGGTGTTCGTGACTCACTCTTTCATATGAGATCAAACAAAAAAAATTTGAGCTATTTGCCCCTTCTCCAGCCATCCTCAAAATTTGAGTGATCCGCCATTTTGAGGTATTTCGAAAAAAATAAAAAAGCTCTCCAGTTGCATTTCTAAAAAGAGTCGCTCACCAAGTTTTGAGTGAATTTCATGAATACCCGTGGGCACTAATTGTACATATGTATACCAAAAAGTTGGTCATTTGCCAAATGATTAAAAAACGCCAACCCCCCTCCCCACTTCCAAGTCAGGAAAGCTTTAATAGCTGTCGTTTTTAAGATGAAAACTCAACTAAAAATATATATTTTTAAAATAATAATCTTTAGCTGAATTTTTAACTAAAAACCATAGCTATTACAGCCTAACCGATTTGAAAAGGAGGGGTCAGAAGGGTAGGATTTTGGTATACATATTCCCCTCCCCTTAGCCTTGTAGTTGTTCATGATTTGCTAAAGGGAATAAAAAAACAAATCATTAAATGAAATTTGTGCAAATATACATTTTTTTTTAAATTCACATGAAAATGAGTAACATTCAAATTTTCAAAATTTTCTTTCTTTATCTCACACCAACATATTCAAATTGCATATGTTTACCAATTTTGTATTATTGTAGGAAGTATTCCACTCTTTGAAAACTTTATTTTTTTACATTTTTTTGAATTATTCAAAAATTTCAATTATTTTAATTTTA
Source organism: Phenacoccus solenopsis (assembly GCA_009761765.1). Lineage (NCBI taxonomy): Eukaryota > Metazoa > Arthropoda > Insecta > Hemiptera > Pseudococcidae > Phenacoccus > Phenacoccus solenopsis. The sequence goes on along the minus strand of CM019755.1, from coordinate 27,387,214 downwards.
AAGTAAAAAATATATTAATTATTTTCTTTTACATTACTTTTATATTTTTTTAAAATTTTTGAATGTTGATTAATCTATTCCAAGTTTTTTATTTCATCGATTCATTTCTATTTTTATTATATCGAATTTTTTCATTTTATCTTCGTATTTTTCCAGTTTCTATAATATTCTCTAACAAGTTTTCAAATACAGTCGAAGTTTAGGTTTTGAGTACAATATTAGATGAATCTCGAGAAAATATTAATATACAAAAAATAGAACAATAGGGTAAGTGCACCAATTATTGACACCCTTAAGGATTTTTTTACACGTTTTCCAATATTTCCCCCAAACTATGAATGGTAGCAAAAATTTGAATATAGCATATGAAACTACATCATTTAGGGAATATTTTGACCTATTTACATTCGAGTCTACCCTCATTGGTAACCCCGCTAAGAACCCCCCAAAGTGAAAAAGTGAGATGTCCCAATTATTTGACACCCTAACACCAGTTATTTCGCACCACCTTGTACCAATTATTTGACACCCCAACGATTCATGTTAAATAAATAATAAATTGCTAAAATTGTAACAAATACAAATTTATTTAAAATAATTGGTAATAATGGCCCAAAAATTAACAAAAAACTTTATTTTGAAGAAAAACGTGTTGGTGTCAATTATTTGGAGCATATCAACTAATTGGTACACTTACCCTACAACCTTTTGGTGTATATATATATACATTTTTCCCGCACATGTAGCGCCGGTGGGTATTCATGAAATTCGCTCAAAACTTGGTGAACGACTCTTTTTAGAAATGCAACTGGAGAGCTTTTTTATTTTTTTCGAAATACCTCGAAATGGCGGATCACTCAAATTTTGAGGATGGCTGAAGAAGAGGGAAATAGTTCAAATTTTTTGTGTTTGATCTCATATGAAAGAGTGCATCACGAACACCAACATATCCAAATTTCAGCTTCCTAAGTGCATTTTGAGGGGAGTTAGAGCATAAAACAGCTTTTTTGAGGAAATTTTGAGTTATTGAATTTCTTGTATCATCCATATTTCCTGACCAAATCAATCTAGATAGGTCAAACTTTGTGTGTGTGGTTAGTTAATGACCAGAATATGACCGCTTGAATTTGGGGCAAAATGTGTACAAAATGGCGAACCATGAAAATTTGAGTAGAGCTTGAGGAACCTCAAATTAGCAAAAATGTAATCAATATAAACTCATATGTTTATTGGAGATAAGAAGCATACTATATTCCAAATTCACTTCCATACATGATATTGGAGGGGAGAAGGAGGGGTTATCGCCTAGACAATGTGGCTGGGGAACACGAGAGGTCGAAAATTTTTTATTGCGTTGTCTTATGATAAAATGAGCTCAAGTGACTCACTCATTCTGATTCTAGTTAAGAGTTGGAGCAAAAAATCGCCTTTGGAGGGGAAATAGCTGTAAAAAATTTTTATCATAAATGTGAAAAGTAACTTCAAACGAGACTCGTAAAGATTTTAATCCTAATAAAACTTGATTAATCTTCACCAAAATTAGTGAAGAATTATTTTTTCCATAATCGTTTATATTTGTGTCTTTAATATTGCAAAGATTACTGCTTCAGTGTTCAGCTGTTCACCTATAAATTCATAATTTAAAAAAAAATTGTTTTTTGAACAATTTCAATTTTTTCAAATACTATAGATTTTGTTGCATGAAGACGAAAAAAATAAATTAGCTGACCTTAATTTAGATTTCAGTAAACTTAAAACATTTTCCAATTTTCCTGAAGAACGTATCACTTATTAATATTCTTCCAAAAACAAAATATGGATATTTCATAATTCGAGAAAATGTATGGGCTTAATTTCATTGTTTTTGAATACAAAGAAAATATATAAGGAGATAATACATTTTTTTGAAAATCCTTATTGTATCTAAAGAGGCTAAAATCTAACACACAAATGTATATCTCATTTACTTTATATTACCATTTGTGAGACACAAAATTTAAATTGAATAAAATATGAGATTCTAATCCAAGAAAGTCTAAGACCTTTGAATTAAATACATATTATGTAATATATATATATATATATATATTTAATTTTTTTTATTTTTGTATCATGAAACATGAAGTTACAGAAGCAAACAAAAAAATACTTACTTACTTCTTACTTCTTAGTTTAACGTGCCATGTATTGCAACCTAGGCCAAAGACACGGAAAGGAAAAGGGGTTTCAAATTTTTAGGAAGAGTTGAGTTTGTTTTAAGAAGTTGATAAGAGAATTAGTTTTAGAGGCATCGTCGCAAAGTATATCGGAGAGAGAAGAGGGTTGGTTCAAACTGATGTCTGTGTTGATGGAAGAGGGGGCAGGAAATGAGTAAATGGTGAACAGTGAGCTGGGTGTCACAGGATGGACAGAGAGGGGTTGGTTCTTTTTGAAGAGGTGGCTATGGGTTAGATTTGTGTGGCCTAGGCGCAAACGGGCAAGTACGACGTCTTCTTTGCGGTTCTTGAGAGGGATAGTCGACCATGGTTGTGTGGAAGTTCGAAGAAACCATTCAAACATAAATTTAAAAATATTTTTTATCTCCAATTTACATATTGTTGAATCGTTTCACGAAAAGTTTAGAATAGAGTTTTATTAGGTCTGTTTGAGATCACGTAACAACCAACGTTCTCTCCCTTCCATTTCGTTAAAAAAAAATAGCCTACCTACTGCATAGTACTAAACTCAAGATTATGAAAAAATATAACATTTTTATGAGGCCAAATACCAGAAAAAATATCAACGAAGAATCCTTGGCAAAAAAAATTCTCACTTCTAACAACTATTCTTTGCGGGGTACCGAAACTCCAGGGTAGTAAAAACGCTGTAGTTCGTCCACAATTACTCAACCACATGGCTCAAAACAAACTAAAATGTTATATCTCGTAATCATAATTCAGAGAAATATAGGACAACGTAAAATGCACCAACAACGTTCGCAATTAAAAAGAAACCAGATCCCAAAGACTCCGCTAGAATTACACTCCTTGTGTAAGTTTTCCTTTCAACATGGCCTAATTGTCAAAGCGAACTTCTCACGAGATTCTTTTCTTCGGGAGTTTTATTAAAATTTGAAAACGCGGGCAACGTGTACACGGAAATGAAACCGCAGTCGCGATAATCAACGACAAAGAACTTTCGTTACTGGTAGATGAAACAGGAAGACGGGCGGGGTAACCTAGCGACTCGATAATCCGCGTAGGATAAGTTGCATAAGCGAAACGCCGTTTATATTAATCGAGGCTTCTATAGCTGAGACGAAACGATGGACGCGATTAAGATCAATGAGAAGTTATGTAAATAGGTCAAACGGTAGGACAAACGTATCAACCGGCAACGTAGACGCCGAAAAAAGATGGTCGAAAATACATTTCCGTATTCGATACACCAGCCTGAGCGAATACGAAAGGAATACAGCACTTTAAAACGAGCTCGCCAACAAGCAACAGCTATATGGTGAAAGGGGTGTAAGCGAGTTTTCTATAATCTGCTTCTAGTCGAGAGGAAATCTGTAATCTATCAGTTAAACCGTAAATACCACTACGTAGCCTATTTATCAACGTCATACGCCGATCGTAACATGCCAAATACCAATCTTTCGCTTACGTTGAGGAGAAAAATCTTCGAATCGAGCTTTCCAACCTTTTCCCGAGACTCGTCAAATTACAAAACTAGCTATTCCGAAATTCCAACGTCGATAAAAATGTTCCCAGCTCTCTCGTCGCGTTCGCCAACTGAAAAAATATTTACCGTACATTCGTCCGAATAAATAAAACAATGTAACGGCATCTTTGACATTACAACGCCCGAATAGCTTTCGACGATTGTTAAGAAATGCAATGTACTAGGCAACCAGTGATGACAGCTAATCGATTCAAAGGGTCCGCGTTATACGAGTCAATTGCTCGTTATTAGGATATTACTCGACCTTTTCTCTATACGATATTCCGATCGTTGTTTTAAATAAAATCCAACTCCCCCCCAATCATCGTGAATGGGAATATTAAAATCGCCGCTGTCATTTAACGATCCCTCGTTAAGTGCTTTTTTATTACACGTCCGCGTGTAATTATAACGATGGTAACGCTCTATGAACTTGAATAAGTAGACTTCCGAGTGAAAATGCTACGTTTTTTTTTTTCAACGAAGGATCATTTTTTTCGTACAAAGTCTTCGTAATCGTTACGTAGGCGTATCTTTTGTCTTTTAATCGATTAAATTCTCTTCAACGTTTCATTGAACGCAGCAGCCTACGTCTGCGATGCAAGACGAGTGATGTTTTTACGCAGATAAATGATGACCGGTCGCTTTCCATTATTTAAAAATTTACCATCCGAGTGAAATTTTCGCGTCGTAAGTCTGACGGTGTTTTTTCTTCATTTATGCGACAACGTTTATGAACGCTGAATGCAGCGTGGAGTTTTCTATTATTTTAAAATGTCGGCGTGGAAAATAAGCGTTTACGCCATGCATTAAGGCGATTGCTGCGTTGTACGCACTTACTTTGTAGGTCGTTTAAAAGATGTATCGTGAGGGCAAAAAATGCAATTTCTTATCTTGATTTTAGGTAATTTTCAAACGAATTATTAAAATACAATTTAAAAAAAAAAATTATTAAAAATTTTTCTAATTAGTGTTTTATTGAAATGATTAAACTTGGTGAAAAAATAAAGTTAATACACATCTACATATTTTTTTGTTTATACTGGTGTCTTTAATTTCCAAGATTGTTAAGGCAATTTCATGTTTATATTTTGTTCAGTAGATTTGTCGTATTAAGAAATTCAAGAATTTTGTTTATAAGCTTAGGATCACCTGTTAAGGGTTTCTCTTTTAGTTGCAGGAAGGAACGAATATTTTTAAAATGTTTACAATGAAATAAAAGATGTTGGGAATTTAAAGAACAATATACTTCTTTAAGAAGAAATTTAAATTGAAAATACTTTAATAAACTATGAAAAAAAGAGATACAATTTAACTTAATATTTATTTATAAGTAGGAACCTTATATTTTTTATGTTAATTAGAAAGATATAGTATTATTTTTATTTTTAATTCATAATTTAAAAAAATGAATTTCATAACTTTTGGCATTATTTTCCAACTATAATGTTTTTAGGCTTTTATGACCCCTGAAAAAATTCCATACTGAGCATTATAAGTCATTGAGAAAATTTGATGATTGAAAGGCACTTGAAAAAATTAATAAACATGATTCATAATTTTAAATTTACCTGAAATGAAAATTACTTAAATAAAAACTCGTTTTTTATTTTTACCCAATTTTTGTAATTGAAGAGGGAGGAGGGAGCAGCTAAGGGTATCGAAAATGGATGAGAATGAAAAATAAATTCATAATCATATTTATATTTTTCTTAATTTTTGCAATTGAGGGGGAGGGAGCGAGGTGACATCTAAGCTGTTAAAAATGGTTAGAGATGAAAAATAAATTCATAATGGTATTTTTATTTTTCCCTTATTTTTGTCGTTGAAGGGGAGGGGGAACAGCTAAGGGTATTAAAAATAGTTGAGGGCAGCCAAGGGTACTGAAAATGGATGAGAAGGAAAAATAAATTCATAATCATATTTATATTTTTCCTAATTTTTGTCAATGGCTGGGGGAGGGGGCGAGGTGACATCTAAGCTGTTAAAAATGGTTAGAGATGAAAAATAAAATCATAATCATATTTTCATTTTTTCCTAATTTTTGTCATTGAAGCGGGGGGGGGGCAGCTAAAGATATTAAAAATATTTGGGGCATCTAAGGGTGTTAAAGATGGCTGAGAATGTAAAATAAATTCGTCATAATTATATTTTTATTTTTACCTAATTTTTGTAATTGATGTGGGGGGGGGGTACAGCTAAGGGTATTACAAATGATTAGGAATGAAAAAATAAATTCATAATCACATCTGGCTCAGCTAAATACCCAGAAAACAATATGTCACATGCTTATACCGCCTATTTAATTTTTTTTCAAAATTTAGGGATTCTACACATGCTCAAAGGAGCAGAACCTCATATCGAAAATACCGTGATTGAAAAACGCAAGATGCTTCATTTTCTGTTTTTTTTTTTTTATTATTTTTTTCAATAATAAGTGCCCAATATTTTTTTCAAGAGGTGAAAGTTGAGCTTTTTACACCAAAAATTCAACTTTCAACTTTGAAGCCCTCACCTACATACCAGCAATGCCAGTCACTACCAACAATTACACACGTTTTGGTAACCTGCCGTCATTACGAAGACATCTGCTCCAGATCTAAATACCTCTAAGATCCTCTCAGACATTTTCAGCAATAATCACCATACCACGTCCCTATTCGCCTTATTTAGCCAGACTAAACTGTTCCATAAAATCTACACCTTACTTCCCAGCAAATGTGCTTCTGACAAAGGTATTATGAGTGTGTTAGAATCTTCTTTGGATGGACTGTTGAACTGCGAAAACCTTTATATTTAGGTATGGGGAAGGTCCATTTATTACGTGAGACGTTCAAGGGGAGGGGTCAAGTCAATCTCATCTATAATCTTACGTTGAAGCGAGGGGAGGGGGATCTCGGTAAATATCACGTTTTTTTGCCGCAAGAAACAGAGTAAAATTGTGAGAAAATAGAATTAAATGAATTGAAAGATGTTTATTTACTGAAATATGACCCAATCGTATTCAGTAATACTTAACGAGATAATTTTTTTCTTTTTAGAATGAATCCGTCGTATTTACACGAGAAACACACATTTAAAAAAATCTCATGTAAGATTTAGAGATGAGGAGGGAGTTTGGGCAAATCTCATGAAATCTTACCGAGGGGAGAGGGGGTCAAAAAATCTCCAAAATCGCTTCATGTAATTGATGGACGTCCCTTAAGTGAAATCGAGGACCAAAAGATGAAATGGTGAGTTGAACCAAACTCATGGTTTTGTATTTCGTTTTTTTTTTTTTTTTTTTTACGAGTTCACTTTATTGCTCAACATGCAAAATATGCTTGATTTTTACTTCATAGTGATTCTTTAAATATCACATTTTTGCTTCAAAATGAATTCGTGTACAATGAAAAAGCTCAAATTTTAGGAACCCCTGTAAAACAAAAATGGAGCATATTTGCCTCTTGAGTCCGAATAAATCTAAATTAAGCCCTCAAAAATCACTCGTTTGTAGTTAATTTTTAAAAGTAAACAATACTTATGCTTTTTGAAAAACTTTTAAAATTGAAGCTTCCGGATTCCCTTCATGCCCTCCTAAGCATTCAAAACTACTTCCTTAAAAAACAACACCCTCTTGCCCAAGAAATTGCTCACATATTAGCCAACTGTAGAAAACCAGTAATTTTGAGCTGGGTTCCCTCTCATTGTGGCATACATCAAAATGAAATTGCAGATCTCACCGCTAAAGGGTCCCTCTATATTTCACCTATTCCGAAAATTTCAATACCCCTTCGAGATCTAAAAGCACAATGAAAGACTACCTCCAAAATGCCTTTCAAGACTATTGGACCAACGTTCCGAGTTCTAACAAATTAAAGTGTACCCATAAAACAATAGAGCCATGGAAGTACCCCAGTCATCTCAAACGCAGAGAGGAAGTTATTATGACTCGTATACATACAGGCCACTCTCTTCTCACTCATGGCCACCTCTTAAATAGACTTCCGACGCCCTTCTGTACAACTTGCAACGTTCCAATAACAATCGCCCATATTCTTACAGAATGCCTCAAATTTAGCAATTACAGAAATACCTATTTTCCTCAACCTCAAATGGAAATCATCCTTGCTAATGATCCGGTAAAAATCACCAACGTAATTAAATTCTTACAATCTGTTTCACTATACTCCACAATTTAAGATATCCAAAATAAAAACGCCTCTAGCCACAGGGCTGTACACGGTGTCAAAAAAAAAAAAAAAAAAAAATTAAGAAAAAATAGTGGCTAAATTTTTTACTAGTTTTAAAATAGGACTTTGAAAGGTAATAAACTTTTATTTGCCCCAAAATTCGTTTTTTTTTTTTTTTTTAAATTTCTAAAACTAGTTTCTTTTTTTTTTTAAAGAAGTCGGGGAAATGTTCTAAAACTTCTGTTGAGGGAAATAAATTTTTATAAAATTCTTTCGATGTTTTTTAACACAATGCGTGATCTTACTTCAATTTTTGAAAAAAAAATCGAAATTCCGCCCACTCTAATGTACATATCATGGAAAATAAAATGAAGAATTTTTGCATTTTAGTACTTCCTGAAGTTTACGATTTATTGAAAATTTTCCCAGTCAGTTTAAATTTTTTCAACCTTTAATACTTTCTCTTAAAAATAAAACTGAATTTGATTTTTCATCAGACCATCTATAAATTGTTATTAAATACCTCCTTTTTATTAATGCTTTTTATTTCAGCTAAAAAATTCCACATTCAATCACTTCTCACTTGTAAATAAAGCAGTAAAAAAAAAAAATTTTTGAAACCTAAGGACCACAAAAAATATTGGTTTTAAATACAAAAATATATATCATCGTTTTTATTTGAATGTGGGAGAAGGGAGGGAGGGGGGATTCTGGATCGAAAACTCATTTTCAAGAAATTCGAGTTTCAAGTAATATTTCATTTCATAACTTTAAGCATCATTTTCAAAAATACTAAAATGAAAAAATAAAATATGAGTTCATGATTTCATTTATCTATTTTTATCGATTAATAAACCTTTGCTTTATCTCAATCTAAAATTCCTACGTAATTTTGAGATCTCCGGAACATAGCAAACTCTTCTTTATTTCTTTATTTATTAGATAATTTTCAATATGATTATGAAAAAATACGAAATTTCGAGATTTTGAAAAATCTTGAAAAAATTGTTTTTTATTTTCACTTGAATGTAAAAACTCGATTTTTCATTATTCCAAATTTTTCAGACGAATAAAAAATATTGCGAAACGAAATGAGAGAAAAAAAATTAATGTAAAATTAACAACGTTTTCGTTTTTATCGATAAATTTTGAGAATACTTGAACGATTTCTTTTTTATACTGGCTTCTTTAATTCCTATGACTAATACGCCAGTGTAGTCTTTATATTTTGTTTCTTCAAATATATGTAGTAAAATTTTGTTAATTAAATGGAAGTCGTCCGAAATATTTGTTTCGTATGTTAATTTTTCTGAATCATATCATGCTTATTAAGACTTCTTGAACGCTTAAAGAAATACTGCAGGATTTCAATTTTTTCAGATAAATTCAATAAGCCATATAATGTGTCTCTGAAACTATATAAATGACATGTATTGTCGATAATTATTGGCATTTTTTTTTTTTTTTATTAGTGTCCTGTACAGCCACTGAGGATAGAGGTACGTGCTCAAGGATTTAGACCTGTTTGAAGAGGCCAGTTAAGATGAGAAAATTGAAAAGTGATCGAATGATAGACTCTGAGTCTCCAATTAAATATTATAAAAAATGTTAAATTTAATTTTTTTTTAAATCTGGCAAAAGCATTATTTTGTCAAAAATATTTAGCACAATATTCGATCATTGTATTAAAAAATATGTAGTTAGCTATTTAAGAGGTCATGAATGATACCATTGATAAATATTAAAACATTGTACGTATCCGACTATCAGAAGCAATAATGTAATCAAAACCTATCATTACTGTTGCCACTGATAAGCGAAAATATTCACCAATTTATTATTCGTAAAAGAAATAACCTTAAACGGTTAATAATTCGGAAAAAAAAATACCATAGACACATGCAAGTACAATTCTGTTATTTGAGCGCATATTATGCATCGGGTATTTATAGACTCTATCATCAGCTCATAAAATCTGTTCCAAAGGTCAAATACTTTTCGGTGTACTCTCAATACCACCGACTACTTCTAAACATTTGCTCTATTTCCAAGTGAACAACATCAATTAAGATATAAAGGTGAATTTCTACTTCGCTGATGTTATTCGATGAGAAAGAAATCGGCAAATAGGCACAAAAAGGGTGAAAATTACAACCCCACGATATCTCGTGGCTGTATACCAATGGGATGTTAATTAAGTTCATTAATCATTGAAGTTGTTCGAGAGCGCAGAGCAGTCGCAAATAATAATTTACAATTTAAAATATTTTTTCTTCTGCCTAAGTTCGCGAGCAAAACGGAACAACGAAATAAAACGAGCTGAAAATACTTCTAAACAGTTCGAGAAAATTTTCATATCAGCTAGAAACGATTTTTCTCATCACACATTCGCATTCAAATTAAGACGAGTAAACGTTTGAAACTGTGACGTGTTAAATTCATTATTAAATAAGACGTTCGTTTCTCGTTACCTAGGCAAATATTTAACTCGAGAAACCGTATAATTCTGTGATTCGATCCTTTCGGCGAGACGCATCTTTTCGCCTTATATTTCCGGGTAAGCTGAAACGTTTGGTATGGCGTAAAAGGTACGCTTAAGATCGGCTTTTAATTACAATAAGATAAAAACCTGTGTCGTCTTCGTCTTAGAAACGCGTCCGAGTCGGAGGTGGCACGGATCGAATTAATCTTTAGAAACGCAAGTCTCGTATCAGTGTGAAATTGCCAACGCGTAAATGTTATTATCACGTGATATACGTGTGCTACTGCTCGACGCGGTTTATGTACGTAGCGTGCGCGGTGTACTACAAAGTAGTCTATTCTCACTGTTATGCTATTATCTTGGCCATCGATATTCACGGTTTTATTCCATTATCGAGTTGGTCGTGTGCTCAGAATCTCAGCGTTCTTAAATCTCACTTTATTTATGGATGGAGATGCTCGAACGTTGATTACATAATGTATAGACGATTTTCGAAAACACGATCGATGCGGATGAACAAAACGTGAACATGAGTTTATGCAGTCCTGCAGATCTGGATTACCAAGGATGTTACTTTTTAACGATGACCCCAGTTGTATGAATTATCGGGGCATCTACGTGAGTTCAAAACTCCCGATCTAATAAAGCGTTCTTTTATGTAGATATCTCTAACGGTTATCACCGTTCCCTTTTTTAGATTGACGGTGAAATATTCAACTTAGCCTATGCCATTTTGCGCTCCCAATATCAGATAAGGTAAGTATTTCATATTTTATTTCAATAGAGGGTAAATCAAGCGTTATCCATCAATTTAATGAGAGATCGAGAAACTGGATAGTGAGATGAAATATCGATAAAAATGATATTGCCAAAGAGCGAATAACAATGATAGGTATCTATATGCTCATGAAGAAAAATAATGACTAAAATCTTTCCTATTTAGCTTTCGTTAGATATTTCACGTTTTTTGAAGTACTTGAGTAATTTTACATATAGATGTGAGACTATTAAAACGGATTAATTCTTCAAGTAGAAGTTTATTCATCTCGAAAATTCAATTTTTCAATTTTTTTCTGACTGAGAAAAAAATTCACTTAATTTTTATTTTAACGTAATGAAAATTTTTTTTTCTTCTCAAGCATATATTTTTACTATTTTTTTTTTTAATTTATTCTATATGCACGGTAGGGTGGATCTAAACTGAGTTTTCTCTAAAAACGTAGAATGCTGAAGTCTCAAAATAATTATGAGATTTCTTGTAAAAACTCGACAGATGAAAAAAACTCAAAATCTTTTGGCATCTAGAGGTTATACAAACTGATTATGTTGGCTTCTTAAAAACTACTAAATGCTTTCCAAGTTTTGTTACTAATTTGTGATGATAAATTTCATCTGTTTTTTAAAAAAAATATTGAAAAAAAAAGCTCAAAAATTTTAATGATTATTTTGAATCATGATGGAAAAATGAAAATCATTTTTCTTGCATCTCCCTTGTAAGACCTTGCGAGACTATGTAGATTAGGATGGATTGAAAAAAAAAACGTAAGCAGCTACGCCGCATTACTGGGGCTGAGTTTTTAACTGGGGATTATTCAGATTTACAAGTAATAACATTGCTAACCTCTTCATGTTTACAGGCAAGGTTTGATACCAGCGTTAAAATCCGCTATTTTGGATCCATTTTGACCCAAATTTAAGGAAATCATATTCTGGTCACCAAATAACCTTACACACCAAGTTTGACCATTTTAAATCGATTTGGTGACGAGATATAGAAGATTCATGAAATTTCCTGCGGTAATCTCCCCTTCAAAATCAATTTTTTGCTTCAATTTCCTCCAAATACACTTGGGAAGCTCAAATTAGAACATGTCAGTCACTTAGACTATTAGACTAATTTTATCATATCACACAGCAATAAAAAATTTTCGACATCTCGTGTATCCCCACCACATTTCTAGGTCTATAACCCCTCCTTCTCCCCTCCAACATCATGTATGGAGATGAATTAGCGATGTGGTATACTTCTTATCCCCAATAATCATATGAGTTCATATTCATTACATTTTTACCAATCTGAGAGTCCTCAAGCTCTACCAAATTTCGATAATCCGCCATTTTGAATCCATTTTAGTCCAAATTCAAGAGGTCACATTCTGGTCATTAACTAACCCCACGCACAAAGTTTGACCTTTTCAAGTTGATTTGGTGAGGAGATATGAAAGATGTATGAAATTTCATAACTCAAAACTTCCTCAAAAAGCTGTTTTTTGTTCTAACTCCACTCAAAATGCACTTAGGAAGCTGAAATTTAGATATGTTGGTATCCATGACTTATGACTTATTTTTTCATATGAGATCAAAAACAAAAAGTTTGACCAATTTGCCCTTTCTCCAGCTCCCCTCAAATTTTGAGTGAACCGCCATTTTGAACTTCATAGAAAAAAGAAAAAAAGTACTGTGGTGCATTTTTAAGAAGAGTCTCTCGCAAAATTTTGAGTAAATTTCATGAATAACCGCCGGCGCTACGTGTGGAGCAATGAAATATGTATATACGTACCAAAAAGGTTAGCCATTTACGAAATGATAAGAAATGATTTGAAACGCAAAGATTTGTAAACCCCACCCTCCCCCCTTCCTTCCTTTCTTTCCAAGTCAGATAGGCTATAATAGCTATTGTTTTTAAGTTGAAACTGAGATAAAAATATATCTTACATTTTGACTAAATTTGGTTAGGTAGTTTACTTTGAGTGAAAGACCTCCCAAAAAAATTTTGAGCCCCTTAGGTAAAATGGGAAACTTTTTTTTCGAAAAAAAAAACACGCGGTATTTTGTACTTTTTAGCAGGTCAAAGTAGGAATTTTTGAAAAATTTTTGATACCAGTGCAGCCAACTCCTGATTACGATATTCTAATACGTATTGTGAAAATTTCAATAACTTTAAATTATTTTTTGCTTGTTGATTCCTATGCATAAATTTTGAAAATGAAATTAAAAATTTACTGTATCAGCGTAGCCGGTTGCGTATCGCTATATTATTCAAGTAAATTTCGAATGGATTTTATAAATGTTTGCCGCAACGCAATCAAATGCATGACAGAGTATACTTTTAAATAAAAAAAAAAGAAATGAGAATGTTTTACTTAACAAGTATAACAATTCGTTGAACTTGGGCAAAGACAAATTCATTACCGATGAAAATAAATAGCTCCTATCGAGTTTTGGCGTAATTTCGGTGAAAAAATAAAAGACATAATCTATCACGTATCAAGTTGTAACGTGTATCTTGCCGACGCTGAAACTTTGATTTTATCGATGGTGACAGATTCCACACCGAAAATTCGGCAAAAAGGAATTCAGCTATTTAAAAAAAAAAAAAAAAAAAACTGCTACCTTATAAAAACTCGAGGTACCGGAATTGAACTTCGAAGCAAATGATTACACAGAAATGACTGATTTTGAAAATAAAGAACTGAAGATGCCACCAGTGCTGATGCATAGGTATTAGAATATCGTGATCAGTAGCTGCCTGCAGTGGTATCGAAAAATTGTCAAAAATTCCTTCAGAAATTGTTTCTAGTGGTTAAGAAAAAACATCTTCATGAAGTTTCCAAGCAAAAAAATGATGTATTCAAACCCAGTGAAAATTTTATAATATTAGAATATTGCGAAAATTTCAAATATTTACATTCGGCCAATTAAGAATCTCATTGCGTTCAGGCTCTATGTTTTACCTTCACAACTTCAAAAAAAATTACATGTCAACTTTTCCTCCATTCTGGGGTTCCAAAAATACCTAGAACATGGCCTAACTCATACTTTCGGACCCCAGTATTGCCAAATTTTAGAAAAAACTAAATAAATACATAAAATTAATTTCTCGCATTTTGTAACGTACTCGTAGTTTTCACCATTCATGCGTAATACATACCAATATATTTGAAAAATTATCTTCGTATCACATATTAACCTATATTTTCCTGTCAAATAGGATGAACTTTCACTTGTAATTTTGCCCTTCATGGTCGCAACAACGTTTCGGAATTATGGATGGAAACATGGCAAATCCAATTTTTGATAAAATTCTCGTGTTTCTTTTTCGTAAAATTCCTTAAAATTATCAGCAAAAATTGTCTCTTTTAATGTACAGTATTTTCGTATCTTTTTATTTCAGCTTCTCAGCGTAGATTTTTTATACTACGTACAGCGCCTACCACCGTTTAAGCCAAAGGAATCCTCGTTATTTTGCTTACCTAAAGTTCACTACATAGTTTTCTCGTAGTCTTTAGCAGGTACTTTCCTGGAAGCTTTTTAATTTTGATTCATGGCGAGTATTTTACGAAGAGAAATTACAAAAGTCAATGAGATTAATTTTATAGATTTGTTACAATTGTTGGAAAAACTTCGAAAGAAAAATGGTGGTTTTATCTTCCCTTCCTTTCAGATTTTATCAGCAAAGAATTTTTCAACAAATTCGAAAAATGTTATTTTCAACATTTTTCTAATTTTTAACTGCAGTGCTCAATTAAAAAAAAAATAGCTATTATAACCCACCTGACAGAGGTCTCATGAATATCGATATAAATCGATAATATCAATATTTCGTAATATCGACTGAATATCGATACTAATGGTACGTAATATCGGTTGAATATCGATATTTTTGGAATTTCTTCGTTATTATTATATTTTAGTTTGTTATCGTTGTAATTTGCAAATTTTGTTCATTTACACATCAGTTCAAACCCAAAAAAATTAATTATTACCAAAACTGACGGAATTGGCACCTTGGCGAAATAAAAATAATTAATGTGCTATGTGCTAGCTGTGAAGTGCGGATCTCGCGTTCAAGATCTAATAAGCCAATGATGCACTCAAAGAGTCTCGTTTTGGAGGAAATTTTGGTATCGATATATATCGATATTATCGATAATGACTCCAAAAATATCGATATATATCGATACCGAAAATTCCTTCAAAATAAGACTCCTACCACCTGATCAGAGGAGGGTATAGGGAAGGTGAGGTGTTCAGATTTTCGCATTTCAGATTATTTATAATCATATGACAGATGTCCAACTTTTGGTATAATTATATATATTTATTTATATTTTTCCAAACTTCGTAACACCGAAGGGTGTGAATGAAAATTTCTTACTTACTTGTTTAATTAACGTGCCCTGTACTGCTATTGCTAGAGGCACGGTAAGGTGATTTCCGATCAGATCTGATGAAAGATGCCTGTGAGTCTGAAGAATTTCATGAGATTTGTCAAGGATGACTCAATATCTGCGAGAAGTTGCTGCAGAGTAGAGGCTAGAGATAGAAGGGAACGTTGGGACGTTTAAAATTACGGATTACTCAATTTTGAAAGTGGTTGGAAAGGAAAAAAAATGTTAAAAAATTAATTTTAAAATTAAATTTATTATTTTTAATTAAATTATTTTTTTTAATAAAAAAAAAAATGAAGTTAAAAATAAAGAAAATAATATTATTAATAAACAAAAAATTTATTTGTAATTGAACCACAAAATGTTGGTTCATGGTTTTATACGAAAGAATAAGGTGATGACACTTAAACATATATCCAAATTACTACTTCCTAAATGCATTTGGAGTAGAGTTGAAAAAAATAGTTTTTCGAGGAATCTTTGAGTCATGAAATTTTTTAAATCTTTCATATCTCTTCACCAAATCACCATAAACAATTTAAACTTTGTATGTGACGTTAGTGGAGGATCAAAATATGGCCCCTTAAATTTGGGTCAAAATGGATTCAAAATGGTCAATGATCAAAATTTGAGGAGGGCATGAAAAAGCCTCAAATATGATAAAGATAGACTTATATGATTTCCGGGGATGAAAAGTGAACGATTTCCAACATTCACTCTCACAGATTTAAAGAGGAAAAGAAATGGCGTCCTCAAAATATGATAATAAACAGGTCACAAATTTCCATTATGTATAGTTTCGTATGATGAAATAAATCTAAGCGGATAATATATTCGAATTTAAGCTTCTAAAGCGAATTTGAAAGGGATTTATTGAGAAAAAACAGGTTTGGGAAGGAAAGACGGGAAAGTAAGGTAGAAAATTCCAGAATCTTCCTCATCTCCTACCTTAATGTATTTTAAAAAGTTTAAATTTTTTATGCGGAGTTTGTTGGAAACTAGAATACGAGCCCTTGAATATGAGCCAAAATGGATCCAAAATAACAAACCGTCAACGTTTGAGAAATGCTTGAGGTGCCACAAATGACTAAAATTTGATGAATTTGAGCTCATATGATTTCTATGAGCAAAAAGTATACATATTTTTAATTCATTTTCTTAGTTCGTTTTGAAAGGGGAAGGTGGGAATTTTCAGCCTTTTTACTGAGTTTGGGTATGGATGAAGTAAACAACATTATACGCAAATGTGAACAAACTTCAATTAAAAACTCAGCTCTGGTAACGCAGCCTGGCTGCTTACGTTTTTTTTCCTTCAAAAATAATTATGTATCAACTCAGATAATTTTCTTGGCTCTTTGAATTTATTTGATTTTATTTTGCAAATCTACATTCGTCCTTTCGCATTCGTATAAATTCGTGGATCTGGTCTGACTAATTACTCCAAAAGCGTAAACCATGGATGTAAAATTATAGCATGAAAAATAAACAATGCTCGTCATTACTCCATTTACTTCCTCACTTCTTCACCCAAACGAAGGGATTAATTTTTCGAGTCAACTAAAGGCGTTAACTCCATCGCCCACGTCGAATTACCACGTCAGAAATTTTCCCATTTCCAATCATCCCACAAGCTTCATTCGCTATATATTGTTAGAGGGTGAAAATCGTTTTTCTTAGATTTATGAAAACACTGTATCGCAAACACTCGTTTAAAAATTATACTTCGCAAGGAAAACTTATGAACGTTATTCTGTAAAAATGAAAAGCCTATTTCCCATCTATACGCCTCCCACACCTCATTTCCTCATCAAATTGTAAGAGATATTTTATTCACGAGCGAAAGGTAAATAACACTATGACTGATTTACACATAATACGTACAGTTCGCAAAGCTTAGCAAAATTTTTACTCATTTATTTTTCATGTTTTATTGCGAATAAATTTGAAAAACAACTGAGCCCAATAATCTGATCTTCATTTTGAATTATACACACTGGATGATAAATTGAGAGCAATATTCTAAAGCGGGAAATTCTTCAATTTCGGTTTCATGAAAATACCACGTTCAGCGTTTCTTTTATATATGTTTTCACCTGCTTCTGTGATAATAGAAAAAGAGATTCGTACCCTACGGTTATTCGAAAATTTCGTTCGAGTTCATAATCCGCTTATCGACAGAATTAGTGAAAACGATTAACTTCTCTGTTATTTTAAATTAATGTAGTTAAATTTAAAAGCGACGAGTTTAAATTACAAGGCGACATCTTTCTTATAAAAGTAAATTCTTCAGACTCCACCTTATTCCTCGCCACCTATTAAACCGGATATTCGACGAGAAATGTATTTTTTGTAATTATCGACGAAAATAGGAAAAAAATATACTCAACATTGGTATTGATTTATATAGAAATAGGATGGAAAAAATTACCAATAGGTATAGCTTGGACACATTTTCCTCGATATCAATAATTACATTTTCCATCTGGTCAATAAAAACGACTTCGTGTTCAATACGAAGTATTACGCTTAATTGCAACAATCTTTTTTTTTTATATCATCTCGACAAAGCTGTATGAAAAAATTTTTCCACGAAATTGCGAATTAATATCCATAACGTGAGGAAGCCCGGATAGAGTTTATTTCAGGGTTACTTTGACATTGTTACATCAATTATACATGTTCGTAGGAAAAATGCGGGGAATTTAATTTATCGTTACATCTGCGCCATTCGACTGTATTCGAAAGAACATTTCTTTTGATGGATTTCGCGCGCGAATATTTTTCGAGCTGTAAAATATATAAATTCGCGTCATTTGGAGCTTTACTAATGCGTCGAATCCAGCTAAACGAATTTATACGTATAACTTATTTTATTTTTCGACGAGTGAATGGAGTAGATTTCGTGTTTATTTTTATTCCTCATTTGGTACTCAGTAGAATGTCACTGTGAGTTGGGAACCACTTACGGTTCACTAAAGATTAAGTTATGGAAGAAAAATTTCTAATCTATTTTAATTCTTTCGTTTATCAATAAATTGACGCGATTGTTAATGAACTCAATTTATGAAAAGTAAACAATTTCAGAACAATTCGCGTACCTTAAACGTACACACATAATATATGTAAAGCATGATTGATGATTTCACATTTCATTACATTGTAGCGATTTGCTGAGAATTTCAAATATGCCTACTCGAGGCAATAATAAAAAAAGCATGGCAGAAGAAAAAATTCTTTCTCAGTTTTAAAACAATACTTTTCCACCCACGCGTAAAAACTACTCGTTTAGGTGCTCAGAAACAACCACGCTTGAATACCACTCGGATGCAAACGATTTTAAATATGAATAAGGCGTTTTCAAAACAACCCTAAGAAAGCTAGAATATACGAAAAATCACGAATCGAATGCTCCTTCTTTTTTTCACCTACGAATAATGGACACGATACAATGGAAATTTCCTTTTAAAAAAGGACAAAACGAAAGCGTTATATTTGTTCAATTTTTCATCCGTTGAGAGAAAGTTTCTCCTTAATTAAAAGTAATGATTTTTAATTGATTAGGTTACCTAAATAGGACTATTTTACACTGATGAAATTACTGAATATTAGTGCTGTGTAGTCTTTCAAAATTTATTAAGCATAGTGGAACACTTTTGCAGGACTTTTAGCCTAACTTAATAAAAACTTCAACCCACTTTACTGAAAAAAATCCATATAATTAAAATTGGTTCTTAGGCACATACAAATAACTATAAATCACGATTTTTTAAAATATGTATAAGTTGAAAAATGAGTTATAAATGAAGGGGAGGGGGAGTGCAGTGACGAAACCATGATTTTTTGGAAAGGTCAAGGAGGGGTGAGCACAAACATACTTTACATTATGATTATTTATAGCTATTCTGATTTAACATTCTATCACTTCTCAGTTCTTAAGGTATGTCTTGGATACTGGGGTAAGTCAGTGGGCAGGCCAATGGAGAAGCCTACATTTTTTTTTTTTAGTGAGGCTTGGCCCATGTTGATCTTTCTTCAATTATGGCACTAGGGAAAGGGTAAAAAACATTTATTTATTCATTTTTGAATGAAAAATGCAGAACTTTTGAGCCAAATACAGTATAATTTTACAAGAATTTATCCATTTGTAAGTCTACTTAGCCTAATGTAGAACTTTTACAGGACCTGCAGGACCGTTGGATATCCTAATTATGAATGAAGTTTTAGAAATACATGTCAAGGCAATGAAAACTGCCGAGAGGATATGGCAAAGGGCAAATTGCCTTGCGCCTAAAATTTGTAAAAAAGTAGAACAATTCCAAATTTTTGCTATTAAAGAGAATACTCAAAATTAGAAAATCTAAAAAGTCCATAAAATATAAAAATGGAAAAAACAAAACATTAAAACATGTTTGAAAATTGATAAATTAAAAAAAAAAATCAAAAAGAAAAATTATTCAAAACAATAACTAAAAAAAAACACATAAAATGGAAAATACAAAAAAAATTATTTAATAAAAAAAAGTCCAAAAAAATTTTTTCATAAAACAAAACATAGAAAATGTACGTTCGAAATTGTATTAATTATTGAAAAAAGTTGTAATACCCACTGGCATAACTATAAGTGATATTTCGAATTACCTACAGGAGTGATTTTTTACATAATTTATGATTATAAAATTATGCATCCAAACCTCTGATCTCAGTAACCATATATCGCAAGTAAATGGAAAAAAATGAAAAGTAAAAAAAATCAGTAATTCTGTGCCGGTTTTATGATCACTACATGGAGGGGGAGGGGAGGTTTCAGTTCCATAAAGTCAAGTGGGAAAGATGATAAACTGTTTAAAAATACCAAAAAGTTGATATGTACCAAAAAAGTGTTGGTGTTATTTCCGCTCGTTGCATTCTTAATTTTGAAAAAATCTCTTGGGGGTTAGACACTCAACCTCCTCCCCCACCCTCCAAAAAAAATCGGCTACGCAGTAATTTCAATTTTCAATGTAAATATCTCGAGAATAATGAGATAAACAAAAAAGTGAGAATTTCACGAAAAAGTTCATAACCTGTTGTATATATTAAATGTCCTTATGAAATCCTCAAAATTTCGAATACCTGTAGAGAAAAAAAAAAACCAAGAAGTTGACAATAAATTTCTCATAAAGAAAAATTTTTTGATCACTGTTTCTCCAGTTCGAGAAATCGACACCAGGTACCGACTGTTTTAATGAAAAGTGTCAGCAGATGTATAAATAATTATTATATTATTATTTCGATGGTGATCATACTATCGAAATAAAAGATAAATCACAAACTGGAATATTTCCCCTACTTCAGTGGAATTGCTTGGAGTTTCTCCATTCCATCAAATTCATAGCTATAGGCACCTTTTAACAAGTGACGCCTTCGATGTGACTTTTTGGCGCCCAACGTAGGCCATATCTATATATATAATACAATCGTTATCTAACATCAAAGGGTTGAATGAGCGAATAAAAATTCAAGTGAACTTTCACTTTTATACACACATCATGCTTGCTTAAAATATATCAAATGTTGACCTTAAAAGTATCTTAGTTAATTTTCATGGCGCCCAACCAAGGCTCGAAGTAGTAACGTATTAACGATAATGAAAATAAACCAATTACAAATATACCTTCAACTATCCGCAATCCCTTTCCTCTTCATTGAACTCGTTCTTTAATCCTTTCCTCGTACTATTTGCATGGCCCGAATCTGCATCAGTAACCTCACTTTTTGTTGAACACACGAAAACTGCATAGTCACTAAGTTCCGCACCCAGGGAATTCTCGTCACTTTGGGTACTTTTAGCAGTGTTGCCAAATACGTGAGAATTTTCTGAAAGCAAAATACCCAATTATGTTGACTACTTGGAGTACACCGTTAGGTGATTTTTTCCGCGTGTAAAATACGCCTTGGAGAGATCAAAGCGTCATTTGTGATTTCGTGTAATATCATGCAATATCATGCGTGATAAGAGTTCGATCTATAATTAAAATTGAGGCGACATAATGACGCAGTTATATATTATCAAAGTGTATGTAAACATCAACCAGTGATAACCTCAATACGTTAAACAATAGGCAAAGACATTGTTTTCAGCTAAAATTGACCGAAATGAAAAACGTGACTTGTGACTGATCTGTGGCTTAAAAGGAAAGCCAAACGTCTCCTAAGGGGTTGCCCACTTTATTCTACGTTATAAGAACCATTTCTTAGAGATAGAGTGAGAAGTAAAAGGTCATGAATTCATGATAGCTCTTATTTGAATCTGAATTAGACCAAGAGATACTCATTCTATAATTTTTCTTATATTCGAGCACTCACATTAATTTGTTAATCAAATCCGAATGCATGGAAAATTTGCAAAAAATCTATTATTTATCGTTTATATATAACCATTCATGAAAAGAAGTTCTTAAAATATAAATAATTTTAATACTTTAATATTCCAAAATATAATCAAAAATAGGATGAGTAATCTCAACACATGTGAATTCTTTCATCATTTTTCCATCATTCATTCTACTACAGAGCACCCAAATAAGTAGAGATTTTAATGGAATGAATAATTTGGCTATCTCGCGAGCTCGAATAAGATAGTGTTTTCGTTGGTATTACATAGGAAAACGATGAACTTTTTCATTCTAAAACAGCGGTATGTTTCGGCGAAAAGAGAAAAAATGTAAATATATAGATGATATTTACTCGAGATAAATAAACAGACGCTCACTCTTTTTAAAGAATTGAATTTACCCAACGCTGTGTGAATATAAGAAAAAAAATAAGAACAAGATACTATATATATGTATAACGTATATTCCGCGTTTAGATATACTCCACACATTTTTTTTTGTTTCTCTTCATCTCAATTCCATTTGATCAAATTTCCTTCCTTCGTAACTTTCACGGCGCGAGAGCTTTCAGATTTATCAGTGAAAGACGAGAAATGAATTTTTACTCTTTAATTCCTTTGTGACGACTATTATTATATCAGCGAACGTGTATGTTTCGCGGATGGCTGTTCGAAAATTCTAACGCAAATGAAAATGATTTTAAGAAAAGTCATTTGCTTGAAAATACAGGTTTTGCGGAGCTAGCATTTTGTGTATGATACTCTCGCGGGAAATATCGTCCGCAAGATTTCCGGTCCGTTCAACGTGGATTATTAAATTTCACCTTCTTACATTCGCAACGCTACATAGTAATGAAGTTATGGTTAATTTGGTTCCAGTAAAACTTATTAACAGCTGTTCCGCAGTCATCTATCAAACATTTTTCGATGAGAATTCACGCTCGATCTTCAGTCTGCGGGCCACTTTGATAAGTCTTTTGACCCGTATACAGGTCGGTTTTGTGTTTATGAAATTATTAATGGCAGAGATGGACAGATTGGTTAATTTATGAGATTCTCTAATTTTTAATTTCTCGATAATGACGAATAAACACCTTTTTCTTATAGTTGTATTATCGACTAAACCAAATTTATGTTCTTAAAAAAAACTCTCACCCCTGCCTCCACAAATCCATTGCGGCTACGGTTTCACAAGCAATCTAAATAGAGTTGGTCTGGATTTTAAATCAAAATTACTCTAAATTGACTCCAACACTGTAACTACTTCAAAGTCAAGCAGGAGTTAAAACGGCCAAGAAGTGGTTTCAGAGTCAAGATCGAATAAAAACCAAATGTTGACAAAACAGTTTTGAAATCAAGTTTGTAGAACTTGACAAAATAATTTTTTTTAAAGACTTGCAGTAGTATCACATTATATTGAAAACGAGTTTTTCAAGCGAGCAATTTCAAGCTTGCAGATTGTTCCTGAGGAACAGAACCAAGAACGAGAACATAAAACTGATATGTTTGAAGAATAAAGAACAGAACGAGAACAGTATATTTTTAAACTTGAAGATCAAAGAACGAAATGAGAACCAAGAAATGTACAATGTCGAAGAATGAGAACAAGAACAATAACAATGTAATTTTTGGTTGTTCTTTGTTCTTTTGAAAGTTCATGGTTCATCATAAAAATGAGTAGAAATCATGTGAAGAAAGAGAAAAAAGAAAACTGAAAAAGCGTGTATGTGCTACGTATACCCATATGAGTAATTTTTTTTATTAATTAGCTTCAATTAATCATTAATTAATTTTCAATTTCAACAACATAAATAGTAAACAGGTTATCAAAAAAAATAAATTGAAGAACAAGAACAGAATGAAGAACAAACAAGAACGAGAACACAAATGATTGAAAGAACGAAAAATGGAACGAGAACGAGATTATAAAGAATTGAAAGAACGGAGAATGGAACGAGAACAGTTGAGGAATTAAGAATTAGAACGAGTCTGGAACAGGATCAAATAACTGGATCTTCCCAGGAACAAGAGCAGGTGTATGTTCGCTCCTACAACACTGGATACAACAAGTTAAATGTAAATCTGGATAATGCATAATGATAAAAGAACCAAACTAACCAGCTTTAAATCGAATCATTCTAGATTTTGTGAACAGTTTGTTATGGCAGTGCTGAACATAAAATTATGAAAATAAAATGACCATTCATTTAAATCAAACAATTTTAATTATGCATTCGGTTGCCCAGTTAATGATGTGAAAAATCTCAAAATTCTCAGCTTTGAATCAGGGCTGCAAAACCGGAACCAGAACCCAGAAAAATCCAAAACAATTTGAAAACCGAAACTGAAACCAAAACCAAAACAAAAATGAACCCAGAATCAAACCTAGAACTGGAACCACAATATTAAAAATTTTAGAACCAAAACCAAACCCGGGTTCTGATAATCTTATTTCTTTTCTTTTTTGACTTCGCAGTTTTCATTTTCATTTCACGATTAAATGATTAATTGACGATTTTGCTTTAATTTTTGTGACGATCAAAATCGTCGCATATGCGCGTGTCCTGTTCTGTAACTAAAGTGATTTATCTGTCCCCAGTCTTTCATCTTTTATCGCTGTTTACTTTTTAGGATTTATTTTGATGTTTAATTATTTCAAATTTTCAATGTTAACATTAACTTTTGAGTTGATTTCTTAGGTAATTGGATATAACTTGAATTTGGCTTGCAAACTAAAAAAAGAGTAAGTATAATATCGCACCCCTACTGCAACAACACCACATCTCAAAAAAAAATCTTCGACTGCAAAAACACCACATCTCAGAAAACTACCAAAAATAATTATCTGCCTTTACCATTGGAAAGAACGTGAAAAATTAGTATGGATCAATGAAAAAAAAAAAACGAATTTGAATTCGTATTTCATTATTTACGAAGCAAATAAAAAGCAATTTTCTTGAGTTTTGGTTATTTGACGTGTTTTGAGATGTAGTGTTGTTGCAGTAGGGGTGCGATATACGCTTCTTTTATAATATTTTTATTTTTTTTATTTGACTTTTTCAGAATTAATTTTCCATTTTTAAGAATTTGAAGATGAATCAGGGAAGTACCGAAAGGGGGGGGGGGGAGCTTCCCCCCTTGGCTTTTGGAAAGTTGGTAAATTTGGAGTTTTAGCGTAAAGTTGGTAAATTTGACCACTTGCGCAGTATTGTTACAGCTATTTTTACATTTTTTGAAGACTAACAAGAAGACTGTGACATCTTATTTAACATCTTATTTTCACGAAGGAAAAAAAAAAGGTCAACAGTTGGTAAAATTTCATGGTATTAGTTGGCAATTTTTGGTTTCTCCCCCCCCCCCTGAAGAATGTCCTCGGTACGCCCCTGAGATGAATATGAAGTTTATTCAAAGTATCATTATAATTTTTTTCCTAAATCTTAATTAGTAAATATTTTTCTTTCTTCAGTTTTCACTTCAAATTTAGAGCTAGGTATCGTCTTGGACCAGGAAAAATCTAAAAAAAAAAAAAAAAGAAAAAAGAAACAGAACCGGAACCAGAACCAGAAAAATTGAGAACCAAAACAGTTTTGGAACCGGAAGCGAAACCAGAACCGTAAACTTGAACCCAGAACCGAAACTACAACTGGAACCATCAACCTTGAACACAGAACTAGAACCGGAACTGGAACCACAAACGTTCCGGTTTTACAGCCCTGCTTTGAATTATTATACCTATTATGTAAATCTCATACAGTGTACTCCTTCATGTGATAATTAACAACATTATGTTTGAGATTTTGGCGCTCTAGGGTACCCGAATCGAATAGACACCCAGTATAAATTCTTTTAATTTTCTCAAACTACAAGTATGTTAATCTTTATTTTGAGTCCTTGGAGGTGATTTTCCGCACATACCATTGCAGTGTCATCGGCAAAGAAGTACAGAGAGACATGATAGTGATATATCGTGTGACCAAGTGATCTTTGCACCCACATAGTTTGCGTCAAAATTGAACATTTCTTTTTTTTTAACACCTATGCAAAATTTTTGGATTTAAATACAAAATTAATTTAGCATTGAAGTATTTACTAGGTTTCATTCTTTAATATACAAATTTCATGGTAAACTATTAAAAAAAAAAGTTTTTGATTTGGCCGCAAACTGTGAGGGTACAAAGATCATTTGGTCATACGGTATACTGCTGCTGCTATTGCTGATAGCGATGATGATGATAATGATGAAGACGAAGATGAACAGCAGGACAAAAAGGACGAGTCATTTAATTACAAAAAATTCTCAAAATAAGCTTCTTCAGCACTTCAGATAAATCTTTCACTTTTACATTTATCCCTACGAAACACAGAGAGCAAAATCCAGGCAGATCCGTCCCCATTCTAAATTTACTTCGCGTATGCGTTAAACAAGGCGAATAAAACCCACGCGGGATATTTTTTTAATAAAATTCGGACATCCGCTCGTGTTTAATATCGACACACGAAAAAAAAAAAAGAGAAAATTAGCTCGTTTGTTTCAATCACGTCAAACCTCCCAAAATCACAACGACGCCCATGAACGCGTGGAAAAAGCCATTTCCAACTCGACACAATTCTGCGATGATATTTCAGCGAAGCTACACACAGGACACGAAGAACAACGAACGAGGGATTTATATTAATTACAAGTTCGTCGAATACGCGACATTATGGCGAAGTTTAATTCGATATCGAAGTAAAATGAAACCGCGACAAGTTAAATTTATTTATAAGGTTTCAGGCGTGTCGTCGTGTTTTTTGATATTTCACGCCAAAATCTCGTACGCGAGGTGAAAACGATGGAAACAAACCCTACGAAAGTTATTCTCTAAAACGTCGATAAGATGTTTGAGCCTCGTTGACGTCATCGTTATGGTTTTTCGAGGCGACAAGAAACAATAAGCGGATAAGTAGAAAAGGCTAGATGAAGGCGAGTCGTCACGTTAAAGACACTTGGTACCAGGCGTTGTCGAAAATAAGTTTAAATGGTTAACGCTAATCCGACACCATTAGCGGGTAATTTGTCGCGCGTATGATACTCCTAAATGAGTTTTTACATTTTATCGATCCTATAAGGCTACTGGTGCCTGTTGCGTATGCTATTTTTTAACGGATAAACATTCCACCTACCGATGAAATTACGCAGAATGCTAATTACGCGACGAAATATAAACGCTAACCGTATTATGGCGAAACTAATCAATCGGTATTAAATACGAACACGTCGAGCCTAAATTAAACGAAACGTTCGGGGCAAAAAAATCTTCAAATCATTAGCGAAAGATAGCGCAGCCAACACCGCAGAATTGCAATAATGATTATGCAATGTGGCTCACTTTACATAATTTAAAATAACAAGCCCGGCCGTTATATGAGGCAGATTTGTAAAACAGCATTAACATGATCGGCAATTCAAAACCTAAATGATACTATTGGGATTAAAGACGTTCGGGAGGGCAGCTTTAACGAGTCTACGCATCGCTAATTGGTACACGAAACGGCTCAATGGCAAATCACGCGGATTTGCCCTTATTACAGAGCCTCGACGCTCTGAATAAGTTAAACTCTATACACACTTGCAACGCTCACGAATTAGCTTTCTTTTGCGACTTTTTATTTCGAAAATAACCTCGACGATAAACACGTATACACGTGTTGCCTAACAATATCGCCACATTAAAATGAGCCATGCGGCGGTTGCTGAGCGTGCGTTTGTATTATTCGCGATGTTGTTTTTCGCGCTCAATGAACGTATTAAAGCGTTTTAATCAGCTTTCATTTTATCATTCATAATTTGCTTGTGCCTCTCCCCCTCTGCCCTGAACTTACGCGATCATATGTCATTTCCCAGCGAAAATGTTTAGCGTGTGTGTCTATTGTTTTTAAAAACCGTAACGCGTCGTGCACGCTGTATCGAGTGGATTTTGTTTGGGCGCTTTTAAACGCGCATTTTACCCTCGAAGATTAATTCGCTTTTTCAACGTAGATATAGGTATTCAATTTATCTCTTTACGCTTAGGTACCTACAGTTTAACGAACACTCGAAAGGAGTTTATAAAGTGTACGAGGTTATTTTTCAATAGCTTCGGGCTATTTACGACCGGTATAACTTAACGATTATAGTTTTCGGTAAACTTTACATATTTGCGATTGAAAAGGCAATTTTAGCGCGAAATTTTACCGCATACGGGAGCATAAGGAATGTTTTGATTCATCTTAAAATCGTACTAACGCGTTATTTTTACGGGATATAGAGGCGGTGTGATTTGGCACGTTTAACGATATTTTTAGCTGAGTTTTTAATAAAAAGGGTAGCTATTACAGTCCAAGTGATTTGGTGGGAAGGGTAGGGGGAGGGCCGAGTCTTCAAATCGTTGCGTTTCAAACCATTTGTAATCATCTGCAAATGTATAATTTTTTGGTACATATTATATATATATATATTTTATTGTTAGTAATGCGTTATTGCGAGATCCGTTGTACACACAGTCATTATGAATCCGTTTTTAGAAATTTACTACAACGCTGCATAAGCTCGCTAAAAGAAAATTCAGCAGTGTGGTGGGCTAGAAAAATGGATCTCGCATAAAACGTACGCAAGAACCATCGTGAATACATTATTTCCAATGCAGTGCGCTCTGTGAAAGAAAGGTATTAATTACTAAAATGTTATTGGAAATTGGAACACCGTCCAAATGATGTACAAGACCTCGCAAATAATGTGCTCAATGTGAACGTTATGAGATCCGACAAAAGGATCTCGTAATCTCGCAATGGCTGTATACTGTATACTGTATGTGTATAGTATAGTATAGTATAGTATAGTATATATATATACATAAATAATCTCGTTATAGGTTCGTTTACATACGCATACATTTCTTTCTTTTTTTTCCTCGACACTTAGCACTGGGCCGTATTCATGATATTTCTTCAAAATTTGGCGAAAAACTCTATATGAAAATTCAAAACGAGAACTTTTTTGTTTCTTCAATACACCTCAAAATGGCCGATCACTCAACTTTTGAGGGAATCTGAAGGAAAGGAAAATTACTCAAAATTTTTGTTTTTCATCTCATATAAAAGAATGAGTCATGGACACTAACATGGCTAAATTTCAGCTCCCCAAATACTCCTGGAACGGAATTAGAACAACAAATGGGTTTTTGAGGAAGTTTTGAGACATGAAATTTCTTGAATCTTCCATATCTCCTCACCAAATCGACCTAGAAAGGTCACAGTTTGTATGTTATGTTAATTGGTTACCTAAATATGACTCTTTGAACTTGGGTCAAAATGGATTCAAAATGGCGCTTTATCGAAATTTGAGTAGACCTTGAAGAACCTCAAATTAGTAGAAATGTAATTAATATGAGCTCATATGATTATTGGGAATGAGAAGTATACAATAGTTCCAATTCACCTCCATATATAATGTTGGAGGGGAAAAGGAGGGATTATCGACCTCAAAATGTGGTGGGGGGTACATAAATGGTCGAAAATTTTTTATTGTGGTCTCATATGATAAAATGGCTAAGTTCTGATTTCAACTTCCAAAATGAATTTGGAGGGGAGTAGGATCAAAAAATGGTTTCTGGAGGGAAAATAGGTACAGCAGGAAATTTCATGAATCTTCCGTATCTCCTCATCAAATGAGCCTAGAAAGGTCAAACTTTGTATGTAGGGTAAATTTGTGATCAGAACACGATCTCATGAATTTAGGTCAAAATGGATCAAAAATGGCCGATTATAAAAATTTGAGGATAATTTGAGGAGCCTTATGTGTTCAAATGATCATTGGAACCCGAACAACCGCTTGAGCGCTAGTGTTCCAGTGAGGCTAACTGGTGACTGTATGATTTTTACTAGTGGTTTCCACCAATCAGACCAAGGTTTATAATACATAGCCAGCAATTTTTCAAAATACAAATTAAATACGCAAAGAAAACGAACACAATTTATAATAAAAATTTTCGTTGTTTACATTATAAATGCCCCATGTAGCCTTATTACAGCGCTTACATTTTTTGTTCACAAAATATCAGCCACTTTGCGTTCTAGTTTCAATTGCATGGCAAGAAATACTACGATTTGTTTTAATTTCAACATCCTAAGTGGTTTTGGAAGGGATAGAGAAGGGATTTTCAGACTTGGTATTGGGTGTGGCCTGTACACATGATGGGGTTAGCAACGTTATGTGCAAACCTGAACCAGCCTGAATTAAAAACTCAGCTCTAGTAATGTGGCATGACTGCTTACATTTTTCATTTTTCTCCGTTGAATTACTGTAGTTTGGATTTTACAGAGAAACACAGTGATAAATACTTCTACGTATTTTTGACTGAGTTTTCTATAAAAACCTTTCCTATTACAATATATAGCTGATTTTAGAATGAAAATTCAGGGTAGGAAAACCTTTATATTCACGTTTTAGACCATTTGTGATGAGATGTTAAATGTGCAACTTCTTCATATCTATACAATTATGTATACTTCCATTCTCCCCTACTTTCAGTGCTGAAGGATTTGAATAAAAATCACTCGTAAGAGACGAAGGAACATTAATTTTTTTATTACGAAAAAATTTACTTTTGATCAGTTTCAATTTTTGTGTAAAAATTGACGTATTGACTCTAAATCTGGAGGATAAGTAGAAGAAAAGAAGCCAAAGAGTTCTACTGTTTTTGAAGTTGATCCGTCAGCTAAAAGTGGAGATTTCAAACTTGAAAAGTTTTTCAGTTTTTTGCAAATATCTCGGGAATGAAAGATCGTAAAAAAAAATGTATAGAATAAAGTTGTAGAAAATTTTATTCTCTACAACTTCGGTTTCATCAATTTTTCATGAAAGTTCGCCGAAAGATGAGCTTTTGAAGTTTGAAGTTTTTTTTTTTTTTGATTTTTATGTAATTTTCCAATAAGATGGGCTTAATTTTAGTCCATCAAGACTCAAGAGAGTATATTTACACATAATTTTTTGCATCACAGGCTCCCATAAAAAAATGCGAATCTTTTTTGAAATAACGAATATCAGGTATTTTACTGAGTTTTAGCACAAAATGGATAATGCTTTGAGAACCCCAACACAAAAATCAGACATACCTTCTTTATATCCTAAAAAATTCCAAATCATATCTACATGTTCCATACATTCAGCTTTCATGTCTTGAATTATTCACTTATTGACTATTTTCAGAAAATGCATTCATTAAAACATGTTTCCTCCTTCTCTTCAAATTAAATAAAATAAATAAGTCAGCTAAATAAAAAGAAGAAAAAAAGAAAAAAGAAATAACTAAAGAAAATTATAATTTATAGTGACGTACATATAGGCAATCTTCTTGAAGAATAGGTATACTATATTTTAGTATGTGTTCAGACGAGTCTTTACGAGAAAGGACGAAACTAGTCGTAAATCGTACCTTACGAGTTGCAGCTAAATATAATGTTATTAGAGGCATTTGTCGTTTACGGTAATTTTTTTACCATTAAAAAAATCCGCAAACGTCTCATAAGAAGAGTCACGTATTCACCTATGTATTTAGTATCTTGTAAAATTTACAGCTGTAAAAAATCTCCTAAATTAATTAGCAAAGCTACACTATAAGACGAAATGGTATGCCTGCTAGGCGGCAAAAACCACACGCAAATCGAGAGAACTGCAGAAAATTTCGGCTAAAAATTCAAATCGTGAAGGTTAAACGTTTTTCTTATATAGGTAGCAACATAAAGAACACTAAAATTCAAAAGCTAAATCTTCGAGGGAAAGGATGAAGGCTGTACCATATAAACTTTCTATGAATCGTAAAGCGTGTGCGTTTTTTTTTATCTTCATAATTGTGCACTTACTGTTGCTCTAATTTCGATGCCGAAGAAACACTTTTTTTAAATGGCAAAACGTCGTCTCCAGAGTGCTATATGCGTTTAAAAATAAATTCTCTCAGGCTTTGTCATTTTTCACTGTTCGCACGTATGCAAAATATTTTCTTCTTTAAAGTATTGCAGCTGGGATTAAATGAAATTAAAAATACCGAGGGTTATCGTTGCGATGCGCATCCAATTACCCCAGCGCTATGGTTGCGTTTTCAGAACGAACGTTCTCGTCTTTTTGAAAAAATAACCTTAATTATGGTTGTATGAAAAATCGAAATATACAGCTTCGCGTAATATAGAAGCTCCAATTCCTAAAGATGGAAGTGTACGAGAAACCATGACTGTGTTAACATTCCAACGCCGCATGAAAAATAAAGTCTTTGTGAAACTAATGGTTGGAATATTTAAATTAAATTAGTTGAATTTTACCGACCCCTGGTTACGCTTAAAGTTAAATACCAATAGAATTTTTAATCAGATGAATTTGAAATTCCCAATGGATAAAATTAATTTAATTACTTTTCTCCGGCGCCCCTCTACATTGGCGCTCTTCTTTTCCAACAAGCCTGAATAATTGAGAAATATTCAATCTTTGAGAATTATATGAGTTGACATTACGTAACTTTTCACTGTTGTCTTGCTTATGTAGTTTTTATCTGTTCAAATGGAGGAAGCTTTTCTTTAATAAAAAGTAGGCGACAATTTAAATGAAATGTTATAAAACTAACGACAAATCTGCCTACGAAAACACAATCTAAACATGATTATAACCTACACGTTGCCATAAAGTCAATTAACGAAGATTTTTCTGGATATTCAGTTATTTATACTTGAAAAAAACAACTGAAAATAAAATACATCAAAGAAATGAAAGTCAACAAAATTCTTGAAAATGAAAAACTAACCTATACGTTCATTAAAATTACTCGGAATACCACAAGCTAAGAAAAAACATCCATGAGCAATCACCTTTGAAGATGGATTACGACTTTTAGTGTCATATTATTACTTTTAGCGATGAGTTATTACTTCTAGTATTACTACTTTTAGGTGAAAAATCCATAAATTCAAAATACCAATCAGTAAGATATTCACCAGTGGAGAAGAATTACAAATGAACAGTTTTTGTACCAGTTATCACATTTACGAACAAATTGTTACTGTAAAAAATCAGAAAATGTGCAAGGAAACACCAATTTAAAAAAAGATTTCACTACAATCACTAAAAAAAATCACCAGTATAGAAAATTATTAAACAATCAATTTTAGAGATCATTAAGTTTGGTGAAAAATTAACATTTGGAGATAAGTTTCCACTTTGGAGATAAATCACTTTTTAGTGATAAATCGCTCATTTCGGTGAAAAATCACTAATTTGAAATCCTAATATCATTAAATTGAGAGGAAAACCATTGTTGAGTAAAAATCTCTAATAAACAATGTGGATGATGAAACACCATTTTTGGAAATAAATAATTGCACAATTTTGGTGATAAATCCGTTTTTGGTGATGTCGTGTTAGTTTTGACCAACTTGAGATCTTCTGACTACATTGAAATTACTAAGAAAACTATCAACATAGAAAACCTTCCAATAAACAATTTTGGTGATGAAACGACACTTCTGGAAATAAATACATTTTAGAACAAATCACTACTTTAGTTCATCACAAGTCATCACTAAAAATTTATTTGAATCACTAGGGAAACCATGATCACAAAGAAGTCTCCAATAAACAATTTCAACGATAAATCACCAACTTTAGAGATAAATTGCTACTTTTGGTTAGAAATCACGGCTTTTGATGATAAAATAGTAGTAATCTTAGTGAGAAAACATCACACAACGAGAATACCTAGATTTCATATAAATCACTATAAAAATCAAGAATATAGAGAAATCGCTAATAAACAATTTTAGTGATTGATCACCACTTTTAGAAACGAATTTCTACTTTTGGTTGGAGATCATTACTTTCGATTGGAGTTAAAGTTACCATTTTATATGATAAATTAGTAACCTTAGTGAAAAAGCAGTAATAATGAATACTAAAATTTTATTCAACTTACAATGAAGATCACGACTGTAGATTCCACAGAAGAATCTCTAATATACAATCTCAGTAATAAATCACTAATTTAAGAGATATATCACTACTTATGATGAGAAATTATCTCTTTTAAAGATGAATCAATAATCTTGGTGAGAAAGCATTAGAATTGGAGAACACCAGAACTTTAATGAAATCGTTAGAAAAAATCATGAGTACACAATAATCTTAAATGAACAATTTTAGTGATGAATCATCACTTTTGGCGATGAATTGTCTTTTTAATTAGTAATAAATCACCGCTATTGATAATAAATGAGTAATTATACCTATCGAGAAAGATTCAACATAGAATACCAAGATTACATTCAAATCACAAAGAAAATCACTAGAGCAGAACTTTTCAATAAACAATTTTGGTAATGAATCGCGATTTTTGGAAATGAACTGCGATTTTAGTTTAGTGATAAATCACAACTATTTATGATAAATGGGCGAATTTGGTGAGTATCATCTAATTCAGGATAACAATAAGATTTCATCTGAACCATCAAGTATAAAAATCACCTCGGTGGAAAAATTCCTGATAGCAAGATTTTGCGATAATCATTGATTTGTATGAAAAACTCACTTTTAGTAATGAATAATCACTTTTGATTAGTGATTAATCACAAATACAGGGGCGTAACGAGGACATTCTTCAGGGGGGGCGAGAAAACCAAAAATTGCCAACTAATACCATCTCCCTTAGTTACGCCCCTGCACAAATATTGGTGATAAACAAATAATTTTAAAAAGAAATTTCTTAATTTACCACACCAAGGTTTTAATTAAATCAGTAAGCAAATAATTAGTGCAAAAAAATGTCTGATAGTAGCCATAGTTTTTATGATGAATCATTAATCATGAAGAAAAGTCATTACTTTTTGTGATACATCACTAGATTCAAATTCGTAATTTTGTTAAACAATCATAATTTTAGGTAATTATTAGTTTTGAGGAGAAAGCACAAAAAATAACTAAGTATCATTAAAATCCTTAGAAAAATCATCAGCTGAAAAAAATCGCTGATGAGCAATTTTTAAAATGAATACCTAATTTTTAAACAAATCATTATTTTTGGCGAATAATCACTAGATTTGATGTCACTGAATGATTATAAAACTTTCAATTTTTTCAGTGATCTTCGCTTCCTGCCTCTAATGAGGGTGTTAGAAGCAGGAATGGGCAGTGAATCGATTCGAATGGGAGTCGACGAATCGCGAATCAATTTCTTTCAATGAATCGTACGATTCGAAACTCGAACTGCTTGCCTTTGCTCTTACTGAAACTGAACCTGAACCAGCCAATCAACGAGCATCATTTTTAGTTTTCACGTATTTAAACTTTAGTTTTCAAAGCTTCAAGCCACATTCAAACAGTGTTGAGTGTTTTGCTTTAAATTTTTTAATTAATGAGATACAATTTGTTAAATGTTTGTATCAAATTACTCGATATTAAAAAAAAAATAAATAAAAAAAAAGGAATTTTGAATGGATTTGTCAGTTCGTTCAGATGAATTGGAATCGTGAATTGGTTCGAATGAAAGTCTACGAATCGTGAATTGCGAATTGTGAATCAATTCTACTTACAGAGGAATTTGTCCATCCCTGTTTAGAAGTACATGGAGTAATTATAATAACTCCCCTGTTTTCCAATTGGTCATACGTCACGCAGTAACGACCAATCATAAGGCTAGAGTGTGATAAAATCTAGGTAGTTTCATTTCTACCTTCCTAAATAATATCGTTCAGTTTTCAGTGAATGAATGAAATTCATTTCTGATTTGAATCATCAGCTGATTCATGTTTTTATTTTATGAGTAAGTCGAGGTAATTTACTACTTTCCGACTCGCTGATTGGGTGTTACACGCGTGACGTACTACCAATCAGAAAGCGGACCACTTACTATAACTAGTCTATAGAACTCTAAAGAATATTCAGATGCAGTGTTACCATTCAAAAAATTATAAAAAATGACCACAATAAAAAACTGAGAAGACATGAAAGATTTCAAAGGTCTCCATTCTTCTTTTTTTTTATACAATTTTACACGACAAATTGTTCATCAAGTTATCTAAGCAATCTCAAAGATTCAAAATGCCTCCAGTAAAATGTAGAGTGAGTAGCTCTTTATCTTTTGAACTTAACCATTAATTTCGGAAGAAGAAACAAAAAGCCACGTCATGAAAATTCGTTGACATCCACCTGTTCACAAAACGCGCCTGTAAAAGGAGTGAAAAAAAAAATTAAAAGTCGTTTAACTGTTGATATGCGGAGGTGTCGTAAAATAGTCTCAAAAAATATTAAATTTATATGTAAATTTTCCCCTTTCAAGTTTATCAGCAAAGAAACATTCCGCCGTAGTTTCCAATTTTACGCTGCGGTTGTCAATGATCGTGAAAAGAATAATTTGCGAGTTTTTCGTCGCCAACTTTTCGTCATTCTATAAAATTCTTTTCAATCGAGATAAAACAATGAACTTTGTGAGAGGAATATTTTCATGTTATCGTGTTACCGGTGGCTCACCCATTCACCTACTTTTAATTAAAGGTTTGTTAATATTATTTCTTTAAATACATATTCGTGTGGAAAAATCTCCCTATGGGGCTTTACTCTGAGGGAGTTGAAATTTACATGCGGTATCTCATCTTTGAACAACTTTAGGCGATATGTCATTCGCCGCGCTTCATCTAACGAGATCCGTATAATAGGGTAACCATTCTCCCCGCAGTTTGTCAAACAACGAAAACTTTCCAGATTTCGGGGTGCTCGACGCCAACGCAAATTTACGTATAACACCAGAACAAATAAAGTCCCGAAAGTCGAGCCTAAAATACCGATAACCATGTTTTTTCCAACTCCCTCATCGATTCGCTGTACACTATACAGATTATAAGATGTACACAAAATCTAATCTCATCTTTTTCGCAGTTTCAATTATCGAAATTTCTAAAAAACCTATTAATTTCTCAAACGACTTTAAGACTGCTAAATGAACGTTTAAATTCCAAGTATCGTTAAATTCAACCGCCTTTTGCGAGCGCTTCGAAGAAAAATAACTCGATTAAGTTTTTCCACAACTATCATTCCTACCTAGGATAACGTTTTATCGTCGATCGGTAAAAACTCTCGGTTAATCGTCACGAGGTGTAACAAGTTAACCCCGATAAGTACGTCAAGCCTATTTGAAAACAAAATTAACCTGTTAACAGCTCGTACAGTAATCGATAGCATGAAACCTGAAAGAACTATTTACACAGCTGGGCTTTTGTTAATTTTTGATAACGCTGCGTGTATACCGCAGCCACCGTCGTTCACGGACGATATAAAAACCAGAATTTAGATGTGCTCGGCGTGATGGAAAAGAAAGAATTTAATGGGTTTTAATACGCGCCTCAGCAAACAGCAATCTTTTCCGACACTTTTCTCCGAGGTAGGTGATGATAGGCTTCTACTCGGCGTGGACGGAATTAATATCGAAATGGCTAATAGCAGATGAAATGAAGTTATTCGTGGTTTCACGCTCGCATTAACAAACGGTACTTATTAAGAGGTAAATTATAGAATGGGCTAACCCTTTTAAACGAATTTTTTTCGAAAGAAAAATTTCCACTTCAAAATGAGATTGCCAAGTAGTAGAGTTTTACTTGGCAACACAGTAAAAGAAACACGTTGGATATAAACACTAAATTTAAGACCTAATCCACACGACTCACCAAAAGCTCCAACTGGATCTAGCCATAGGGCCTACGCTAATTTTACGATTGGCAACATCGCATTATGTAAATTTGGGATCACACGTGTGCTTGTTCATATATTTCATTTTATGATTAGATTGAAACGTTTGGAGCTTTAGGTATAAAATTATTGGTATAGATACGTAGCTGAATACTTGTAATAACCTGATGATATAAGCTGATACGCTGTTGCCAACTTTATATTAGAGTATGCCTTAGTTTAGGGCGGAATTGATTTTTGTATCCATCAAAGAAATGTTTTTGTGAATTGATTTTTTTTTTTTTTAATGAAAAAATAATAATGCAAAATATAGATGCATTTTTTAATTTGTCTCATTTTTTGAAGGTTTAGACATTTTCATCGTTTTTCAACATTCTTCTTATTTCTGGTAATTTTTTTATTTTAGAAATTCACCTTTACACTTTTTGATACATTTTCTTATTTAGGAACATCTTTTATCTAGGGATTTATTTTTATTTTTAGATGTTCAAGAGAAAAGTCAGAATATGTTGCCTCTTTTAGAATTTTGTAAAAAACTGAATCTGAGGCATCTACCTCCCTTCTCCCCATCGTTAATAATCTGTTGATTGGCAGAAAATTCACAACATTCGCAATAAAAAATTTTAAATAGCTTCAAAATAAAATAAAAATGAATACATAAAATATGCTCAAATATTTCGAAAAAGTTGTGAAATGAATTGAAAGGAATTCGATGTTAAATCATGAAACTAAAAAATATGGAATTCGATGAAGTTCAATAATATATTATTTCAGTTTTTAACTAAGAAATAAATAAAAAGTTTATAATTACTCCTGGAAAGACTACAATTTGGGGCTAATTTTTTTTAGAGCATCACCACGTAGAAAAAAATTAATTTCACGAGCCAATCTGCTTTCAAAAATTGTGAGAATTCGGAGCTCAACATTTTTATAGAAATTTTCTGGCAATGATCGATAATGGAAAATTTGCTTTATAATAAAATTTTTAATCATGAATCCCAGTAAGTTGGTCTTCAACCCCTAAATTGCGGCTAAAGAGAGGCCAAATCCAAATCGACTTATTAAGAAAGATCAATGAAATATTTCTGGTTTAATTCACTCCAGATGAGAAAACTTTACAAATGTTACTACGAAATATTATTATTTTTTTTTTTTTTAATGAACAGATCGAGGGTGAAGTAGTTTCTGAACATTCTCACAAAATGTGAATAATTTTCGTTCATTAATGTTGATAGGACCATCAGCTAAAATTAGCTTATAATTTTCCAAGATTTAAAAATTTGAAAAAAATTAATTTTTGAGAATTTGAAAATTATAGAGCTCAAAAGTCACGTAAATTTTTTGAAAAAAACACAAATTTTATCTTTTTGTAAACATTAATAGTAAATGGCTATTTTCTAGGTCACGTGCTTTTGTGCAGTAAATTGGGCATATTTTGTTTCCTGGGCCTTAAAAACATTAAATTAAGTCCATACTATGCACGTGACTTATAAATTACTAATTTATTGTTGATTTTTGAAAGTACGAAAAATTTGGCGCTCTTTTAGAGAAATTGATGAAAGCTCTAAACCTCCTGAATTTTGAAAAATCGAGAAAATATTAAGACTTTAAACAAAAAAATGTTACTTTTGAATAAAAAAAATTTAAGTAACTGAAAATGAATTCTTACGAAATTTTTGAAATTAAAGTTTGATCTCATTTCAACAGGTATGCCAATCAACTTTTTCCCACATCCCTGCACTCAAAAAAAAAATGAAATAAAATTGGCCTACCATAGTGTGTGTGGGTAATACTAGTACCTACACACTAGGTTGTTAGGCTAAATTTGTTTTTTTTTTATGTTTTCATATTTTTACAATAAATTTAAAAACTTTAAGTACATTTTGAAAGTGTAAAAACTGAATTTCAAAGCTGAAATTTTCATGAGTTCCATCTGAGGTCATTATACAACTACTGATTACATCCATTCGTATGCCCATTTTTTGAAGAGAAAAAAAACGAAATGCAGCTTCCTCCCCCTCCCCCCCACTCAAATATACAGCAGAAATGAACGAAGGTTCTAACAAGATTACATAGAGATACTGTTTTTAAATTTCTGGTTTGACTCAAAATGGCGCATGTTCATAATTACGAAATGAGTTGAAGGGTTCGAAACATTGAATTTCAAGGTCATGATCTTATAAAAGATCAGATAGTCCTTAGAACAACAATATTTCTGAATTTAGACTCTCTAGGAGCATTGATGGAAAATTATTTATATTCTGAGAGTTTCAATAAATTTAAAAACTTGATGAAAACTGAGTTTCGAGGACTAAATGTTTATGAGGTCCATTTGAGGTCATATGGTGACCACTGACCATATACTCTTCACTTTTTGAGGAGAAGAAAACGAAATTCTACCCAACCTACTGCATATACAAAATTTAACAGTAATAGAGAATTTTTAAGTGAATTTTATGGACATTTTCAAGGCCATAAAAAAAATGTGTAGGAGTGATTGTAATTGTAAATACAAAGTGATGATGTAAATGCAACTAAAACTGAATCAAAGCGAAAATATTCAATATTATAAGATTCACAATGATCAAAAAAAAAAAACTGTGAAATGAACTTATTTCTAGTCTGCAAGACATTATAGAGAAATTTCCATACAAATTTTGAACCTCAAGGGCACCGTTTTTTTCACATTTAAATAATTGAAAAAAAATTGTGCTCCAATATTTAGAAGTTTTAGATAATATTGAATTGGTAAATTTAAAAATCGTTTTAAAAAAGACTGAAAACAATATCTCTCTGAACCAAACCTACGAGTAACATTTTTAGTTTAAAAAATCAAGGAACGAGTTATTTAAAAAAAAATAAAATTTATTACTGAAAAATGAAGTACATACTTAACAAATTTGTTTGAATAAAATTCAACTTAAACTAAAAAAGGCATTTTCAGAGGAGTAGCCAGGATTTCTTCAAGAAGGGGGCAAAAACTTGAAAGAAAAAAATTTAGGAGTTGAGAGAAGACGGAGGTGAGGTATTTTTTTAGAGTTCAATTGAAACAGGTATATATATACTCGTATACTATAACTTGAGTTATTACAAAAAACACACATGTTATTTTTTATTTTTTGAAATGTTGTCGCACATCGTAAATTCGCGTAAAAAAGGAAAATGCCAAGGGGCAATCGCCCCCTTTGCCCCCTCCCCCTTGGCTACGCCCTTGGATATTTTATTACTTGTTTCGTAATTTTTCCATTCATTATTCCCCACTACATCAATACCAGATAAAACGAACTCGCGTAGACATATCAGACAGACACCCGGACTCGGAAACGAAAAAAAGGAAAAAATTGCTATCAACGTTCATAGATGAACACCTGCCATTCA
The DNA here is from genome assembly GCA_009761765.1 of Phenacoccus solenopsis. NCBI lineage: Eukaryota > Metazoa > Arthropoda > Insecta > Hemiptera > Pseudococcidae > Phenacoccus > Phenacoccus solenopsis. The sequence continues at coordinate 27,346,203 of CM019755.1, read as the reverse complement.
AATAATAAAATTAAATTTGTCGAAACATTCGATTCATATAATCCATCGACCATGAAAAATTGGAAATTTCTCGAATAAAACGGTATCAAATCGAATTACCGCGTGAGAATACATTAAAGCTTAAAAGGAAACACCTAAATAGCGAATACCTATGAGCATATAAAAGCACATCAATCCAATCAATACGCCATTTGCTGAAACTTCTGAGTGAAAAAAAAATTCCATCATTGTCAGTAAATAAGTACTTATATTTTCGTCGCATTGCGTAGGTGTCGAAACGGTTACAGCACTTTCCTATTATGGGTGAAGAAAATTTCGTAGCTGCGAACGTATTATTCGCGAACAGAAATAGAAAATAGCCGTGATACATTGATATAGGATTTCCAAAAGCGTGTTCCAATTAGAAAAGGGAAGAAAATTTTCCATGGAACGTGGCGAATTATTTATATATAACGTTAGAACCCTTTTAACAATTAACATCGAATACCATCAGCGTATAATAACACGTGGTAACATGACCAAGGTAAAAGCGACACATATTTGAATTTCAGTATTTACGATTATCCGTCATTAATCGTAAACCATAGGCCGTAAGAGTGAGATAAAAAATTTATTATTTTCGTGTAATAAGAAGGAATGAAAAATTTGTAAGGAAAAATTAAAAACTTAATAGATGAAAATTATTACGAAATGTATTTTTAAAACTAGATTAAAATTTCAAAAGAGAGTTAACAGCCACCTTGCATCATTGAGGGTGAACTTTTAATGAGGGCTCGTTCAGACTTGCTGCGAATAATGTTATTAACCTCTTTTCACACATATTCCATACGGAGGCTGTCAAGTATTAGGGAAAATAATATATAAATATATAAAATTTGGAACATTGAGGGATCAACTCCACATGGTCTAAAACACAAGAATTTCATGACTCATCCTTCTCAACCTCTATTTTCCAAATCAGATAGGTTGTAATAGCTATCATCTTTATCAAAATAATTCATCTATATATTTATTGTTTTGAAAATAAAAATAAAGTTAATCACATAAAAGTGATCATTTAGTGTACAATTAAATTGATTGTTTTCAATGATTTCGTTAAAACTACCCATGTGATTGATAGATTACTTCGTCCGTACTAAGGAGAGAAATCGATATCCTACGGTCTCGGATACAGCGGAAGAAACTAAGGTAATTCATAAATACGAAGTATTTCGCCCTTCTAACATGCCTATTACACAATACCTTCCTTGTAATTCCTTTCGAAGCTTCAAACTCGCATACTCGTATATTATTTGTTTACTCGGATGAATTACTTTCCACTATCCACCTATTTTCATTTAATAACATTCAATAAAGCCTATAGAACAGAATACGAAAGGATATTCCATTTAATATGCCTACTCAGAGGAAATTATCGTTTGCGTCGAAAAAGAATTAGACATTAATATTCAGAAATGTGTATGATTCCGCCATTTGTTCGGAATTTTAACCGAATTTTTCCATTCTATTGATTTAACATCCGATAAAAATTATTAATCAAGAAAACAGAAAAAAATTAAAGAAATTTTAATGACAAAGAAAGACATAATTATAGTTCAACATTATTTTGTCAGATAAATAAAATGAACGAGTCGTTCAAAGAAAGAAATAACGTCACTTAGACTTTTTTTCAAGCGAATACAGATTAGGAATCTCTGCAAACCTTTATTCCTAATGATGTATCATACATGGGTAAATTCGTGAGAAATAGTTGAAGTAAGCTATTTAAAAAAATTCTTATCTCTCCATTTTTAGCTGTTCTCGGTACATACAGATACCTACCACCTTTAATGTCGATGTTCGATACCTCGAGCGCTGATATTATAGGCTAAGATAGGAAGAAGAGAAACATATTCCTGTGGGAGGGGGATGTACACCAGGGGAATTTGGCAAAACATTATCAGTTAGATAGTTTTATGACTTACTACCATTGAACAATTTCATTTATTATTCGAGTTTTCGATGATTTGAATTTTTTAGGCATTCAAAGATGAAGTTCTCACCCTCAAAAACAAAAACAAAATTAAACGTAAATTTTATTAAAATTCAGAATATCTTTCTATGTATTCATGTGAAACTGAGAATTTTCTTGTTTTCAAGGGTTTCGACGATTTACTGTTGCAGTGAAAGATGAATGATTAACTTGAGTTGTTGATGATGCTAAATAAAATAAAATTAAGATGTCTTCGCATTAAAAACGTTTTTGAAGAAATTGACAGCCTATTTTTTATGTATATTTTTTTATATGCTATTTAAGGATTAACAGTTTTTCAGATCTAAAATCCCTTTAACACGTATTGATTTTATTTATCAGAATGATATTTTCTGGAAGTTGTATTGAAGGCCAGAAGAACTCTGTTTTATTTCGTATCGTTACAATAAAGTGGAATATCAATTTTTAAGCTGCATTTTAGGTATTTTTATTTATTATGAATTTATTCAGGATGTCTAACAAAATTTATCGAGCAAAATGCTTGACTTAGCACGAGTTTGTTGACTTTTTTAGGGATCAACTCCGCCCCGCCCCTCTTCCTTGGTCTAGAAATACAAAATTAAAATTAAATTTTTACAAACTTCAGACAAATTTAAATCAAAATATGTTACAACCTTCAGAGAATATAATATTAAGTACCTAAGTAAGTATAATATACTACCATTTTTGTTGTAACTCTGCAATAACCAGAAGGCTTTTAGGCAAAAAATTGCATTCTTTATTCTTCACTTCATATCTCTTAATTTAACGAAGGAGATGATTTTTTTTTTTAATTTGGAAAAAAAAATTTATTATCGATCCCAAGGCTTGACTTTGTATGACTTCCTTGACCACTTGGCCAAATGTATGACTTTGTTTATAATGAGGGAAACGCGAAAAAAGAATTGCAATTATTTAAATCAAAAACTCAAGATTTAACAGAGAAATTATCGAGATCTCGGTTTTGTTTGGGGCAATTGAATGAATAATAAGAATAAAATTGAAAATTCAGCGACTTTATGAGTGCGTCTCTGCCTCTCTGGTTTCTCAAAACTATTTATATTTTTGAATGGATTAAAACATTTAATAATTTAATTTTCTTTGATATTTTTATCAAATAATTTTAATTTACCTTTAATTAATAATTCAACTACATATTTTTCTTTCTGATTAAGCTTACCTTTAATGGGAATAATCACTTACTCTAGGTCCTGGGCTAAATGGCAATACCAAATAAAGGATTTACCTAAACCTATGTGCCCGTTTTATAATTTAGAACCTATTACCACCCAACACCTTCTCCTTCACTATCCAATCTTGAGGCCAAACAGACTTAACCTTAACTCCAATTAATCCCAGACTTGCAGATGGAAATACAGAAAATTCTCCTTCCATAAATCAACTTCATTTACGCAACCTAATAATATAAATTCTCATTCTCTCCAACCCGTCCATACTGGGCGTAAAAGTCGTAGTAATACAAGTATAAACACCCAGTATGATAAAATAATAATAAAAAATTAATTAATTAATTAATTTAAAAATTTCAAATCTCATAAAAATAATTTTTTTCAAATTTTTTGAATAATTATAATTTTTTATTTTACAAAATTAGACTTTATTATGGGAGTGTTGATATTAACCTAAATGAATGGAATTTTTTTACACCCTACTTGAATTTAGTGAATGATGTATATAAATTTGCTGCCACAAGGCGAATTCAATGTGTCGTTTGGTATGCAATATACAATCAACCTTGTTCCCCTCCCCTCTCTTCTCTTCACATCTCTTCCTGAGAAAAGCCTTTATTATGATCCAAAATCAAACGATAATTTAAGGTGAGGGAAAATCAAAAATTACAGTATGATATTTTTGCAACATGAAGAACGTAGATTACATAATTATAGGTATGGATATGGAAGCTATAAGAAGAAAAAATTTTCCTACTTCAAAAATCATACAAAGATCTATTATTTTGGGGATTTTTCAATGAAAAAAAAGGAAAAAGAAAAAATTCTTTAAAAAATGGTAAAAACTTTTAAAAACTAATAAAAAATTCCAAACATTTAAAATTTTTTAATAAAATTTTTTAAAATCGTTAAAAAAATTTTGGATACAATTTTCAAGAAATATTTGGTACCTATCGTTCAACTTTTTATAGACACAAAAACTGTAAGATTTACAATTATTGTGTTTAAAAAAAAATGCAAAAACAAAAATAATCGAGATATTCAGGCTTTTTTGTATTATTCAGAAAATCTAAAAGAAGCGAAACGTTGAAAAATGTATTGAAAAAATGAAAATGAAAATAATTTAAAAACAAGAGATAAAAAAAGTATATGAAATATAATTTTGTTTTTCATACTATTTGTGATAACTGCGATCATTAAGTAGCCTATGCCTAAATTTTTCTCTGCAATAGTTATTTCACAACAATTAGGCAAAATACCTTATCGATTTTCCAGAAAAAAAAAATAAAAAATCGTTCCACCGTATTACATACGACTTACACAATTTCGGTCTTTTTCACGTCAACGACGTATCGATTCCTTTCCAAATACAAAATTCAAGCGGTTTTTTAAAATTATATTTTCAATAAAAATTGCGAAATTTTCGTATTCGAAAAACATAAATAATACCGATCGATTCCGCAACAGATGAGAAAATGAGAAAATAATTCTGCAAATACGGCCGCCAAGCCGGGTAATTTCTCATGATCAGTCGTTTAGGTAATCCTTAGATTATCGCGGTTTTACCGCCAAAACACCACGCAACGATACTTTACAACTTTGAGAAGCATAAAAGGCTTAAGGCTATTTTTCACTGAAACACTATACACCTAAGTACACCAATATGCCATTTTTAGATTATCAGATATCGTGGAATTTTGCGAATATTTTTCATCATTTTACTTTAGAGTGGATCAAGGTTCAACGTTTTTATATAATTGGGGAGCTCATTTCTTATTCTACAAAAAATGTTCTTTTTTATTTTCAATTTTTTCAAATATTTTTATTCTTGAGTACTTTGGAATGAATCTTAAAAATGTTTTTTTCCCGATTACTATATTGCTTTTATTTATCACGGTAAAATTTGCAATTAAACATTTTTTATTAATCAAATGAAATTAAAAAAAAATATATATAATATATATATATAAATAAATTTATCAATTTTAAGTAACATAATTATATTTTTCCAATTTATTAATTTCCAACTTACAGGAAATAAAAATTTTCATTAAATATACACAAGCCATTTGCATAAGATGAATAGTTCATTTTAGATATATTTTAGGAATTATTCGACCATTTGCAGTCAAATATACACGAAAAGAATTATCTTAAGACCTCCCTCGTAACCACTCTTGATAATTGAAGAAGCGAAGAAAAAAAACCACCTGAATAATCCTCAACCGCGATGAAACAGGTAAACAAAATAAATATACGCGCACGAAGGTATAAGCAGAAAATAAATACTAGTAGAACGAAGCTTACAATATATTCGGTCAATTTTAATACCAACCACAAAACTCGTATACCCCTCTTTTACCCAACGAAACATTGTTAAACACGTTATGTAAACTTAGGCGATACGCCATTTAAAATCTTCTTTATGACTTTCGGCTTTATCTTCAACTACCCTCGAAACGATTTTTTTTTACGATTCAACATAAAGCGAAGCTAAAAGCTAAATCTCAACTGCATTGATCGTAAAACGTGGAAGAAAAATCGAGCTCGACGTAAATGAAAAATCCTCTAAATATTCGGACTCACCTGACTGAAAAGATGGAAAAAAAGCCGGCGCCCGAACCGATAAAAATTACGCAAATAACGACGACGATACCATCGACTGGTGATTTTTAACGCGACATATAAACGCCTTACGCTAGTGAAATGAAAAACTGAAATTTCAGTCAAACGTGCGCGCCCAACAGGTGGTAAAAGAAAATATAATGTAACGCCACCGATGCCAGGCGCCTGTAAATTACGCTGCGCAACAAGCCACCCACACACGCTAGATACACGTTCAAACGGTACTATCTTGCAGCCACCCACTAATTGGAAATAGGCAGCGGAATTCGTATTCGCTCGATGCGGTCGACTTTATGAAAAAGATAAATTGTTTTTTAAAAATTTGCGCCTGGCGAATTGGCGAAGTCAAACTTTTTATTTACCGCGATAGATGGTTTGGTTTTTTTTTCACGCTTTCGTTCATCGTTATTGAGTGTATTGAAGTTTTTAAGAGGTAGTTTGGGTTCTTTCTTATACGTGATGAATATGAGGAAATTCGCGTAGCTAAAATGAATGAAATTTTTTTACATTTTGGGATATAATGATATGTGAAATGATTCTTTTGAAAAACATGAAATGTTGAAAATTAAAATATTCTGTTGGCCCTGGGAATAATAATAATGAAAAAAACTGAAAGCAAAATGAAAATACCAAACTCAAAGGAAAATGGAAATTAATTAAATTTCGTTCTTGATTTAGTGAATATCAAAATTATTACGCAATAAAGAAATAAACTCCAATAAAAAATTATAGTTGTAAATTACGTATCATTATTTTCCAATTTGAAAAATTTTTCAATTCATCATATCAATTTTATTTCAATTGACTGATAACTATTTATTAAAACAAAAAAATTAGAATTTCGTATTGAACAAGTGAAAATAAAAATGTCACGTTCTATTTTAAGTGAAAATTAAAGCTTATGAGTTATAAACTTATGACTATAGCTCTTGAGGGTTGGTACCCACAGAAACATGACTTTCACTGATGTAAAAATTCTAACTCGGGCTAATTTCGAAAAATCCACTACTCTGATTGGTCATACGTCACGGGTGTAACAACACTTTGACCCTGGAGTTAGTCTAGATACTTGACTCCGACTCCAATCTTTGACTCCGAAGTCAACCTGAATACCTGACTCTTGACTCCCAACTGACTCCAGAGTCAATTTTAAAACATGACTCTGACTCCACTTTGACTCCGGAGTCAGTCTAGATACTTGACTCCGACTCCAACCTTTGACTTCACAGTCAACCTGAATCTGACTCTTGACTCCAACTGACTCCGGAATCAATTTTAAAACATGACTGACTCCACTTCGGCTCCGGAGTCAGTCTAGATACTTGACTCCGACTCCAACTTTTGACTCCGGAGTCAACATGAATACCTGACTCCTGACTCCGGCTTGACTCCGACTCCGGGTCCTTGCTAAAACTTTATTTTATAAACTTCAAATCTTTCTGTAGGCTGCCTTATAAAAAAAAAAAAAAAAAAAAAAAAAACGAGAAAAAAATGTAAGTAGCCATGCCGCATTACTGTAGCTGAGTTTCTAACAGGGTACTTGTCTGCAATAATCATATGGGCCCATATCTTTCAAATTGAGGCTCCTAAAGTTATCCATAAATTTTGACGATCCGCCATTTTGGAACCATTTTGACACGAATTCAAGATGTCATATTTTGACCAACAACTATAAACCTACATACAAAGTATGAGCTCTCTAGGTAGATTTGGTGAGGAGATAAGGAAGATTCTTCGAGTTTTCTGTATTAATTTATTCTCTCCAAAAGCCATTTTTTACTTTAACTTCCCTCCAAATTCATTCGAGAAGCTGAAATCAGAATAGGTGAGTCACTTGGGCACATTTCTTCATGTGATACAACAATATAAAATTTTCAATCTCTTGTGTACTACACCGCATTTTGAGGTCAATAACCACTCCTTCTCCCCTCCAACATCATGTGCGAAGTTGAATTTGAGGTATATTGTAAATTTTGAGAGTCCATATTAATCACATTTTTAGTTATTTGAGGCTCCTCAAACTCTCCTAAAATTTTGACAATCTGCCATTTTGAATCCATTTTGAGCTAAATTCAGTGTAAAAAACTCTACACCCAAAGTTTGAACTTTTTAGGTTGATTTGGTGAGATAGAAGATTCAAAAAATTTAATAACTCAAAACTTCCTCAAAAAGTCGTTTTTTCTTTTAATTCCGCTGCAAAAACACTTGAGAATGAAATTTGTATATTTCCACTCCTTCATAACAGATAGAAAACAAAAATTTTGGTCATTTGCCCTCGCTCCAGCCCCTCTCAACGCTTGAGTGATGCATCATTTTGAGATCTACCAAAAATAAAAAATAAATACTTCTGAGTATTCACATGAAGACTCTTACCAAATTTTGAGCGATTACGTGCGGCATAAAAATGGTGATATCCTACTGAGACTCACTTCGGATCTTAGATGAATACATAGTAGCAAATCTGAAGTGTGTCTCGAATGACTGCTCCATACCTTTTTATAAAAGAGTGGATCTTAAATCGATAGCCGCATCGACAGAATTATACACACACACACACACAAAATGGGCACTCGCCATATGATTAGAAATGGCCTGAAACGCAAAGATTTGAAGACCTAACCCTCCCTCCGGCCCTCCTTCACAAATTAGGTAGGCTGTAATAGCTACGGTTTTTATTAAAAACTCAACTAACAAAAAACTTCTAGCTTTTGTACTTAAAAATTCATGTTTCAGTTGATTAAATGATAGTGTCTCCAACAAATCATTATTTACAGAAAATATTGCAGCTCTGATGTTAATTTATTGAGTGTGGGCGTTATTTCATTTTTTGTGTCATTTTATTTCGCTTTGCGGCGCCCTTGGACAGTCTGCTCACTTTTTCCATTGAGTTAATTTTACGCTATGAATTCTACACAACTCTACCAACTTAAATAATCATAAAAAAAATAAAATACTACCTACCATAACCGTAATCCTAATCTCAAAAGGCAAAGCAAAAGCTTAATTTTCTTTCAAATTTAATTAAAAAAAATTAAACTTACCTTTCAAAAATTGTATAAAAATGAGTATCGAGTGTAACCTGCAAATGAATAATCTCGAACACTTCATTCATAAAAAACAATGAAATTTTAATCAAATACAAAACGAAGTCAAGGATTTTAGTTCAACGAACCCTTTTGTAGTACAAGTAATTAATTCGATATTTTTAAGGAGCGTTTAAAGTCTAAACGAGCACTAAATGTTTATTTTAGATATGAGTAGTGTTAATAAGAAAATAGGGTAAATATTAGGCGACTAATATGAAAATGTGGCGGGATGTTAATTAATTTTAGAATTAACTGGTACCTTCATTTCACTTTCGCTGCTATAAAAAGTCAATAGCAAGTATGCGAGTTAATTTATATCGCGAAATACCTCCACACGAATGGGATGTTTTGATTAATTTTGCGAATAGGTTGAGAACTTTTCTGAAATATTCGCGCGTAGATATTACCGAATGAATATTCTCATTAAACGTAGACGACGACGAATTTGTGGAAGAAAATTTTTTATTATTATTGAAGTATAGGTTTAATTGTTCATTAAATCGCGCTATAATTATCATATAAAATGAATTTCATTCGTCAATTTCTTTTCAGATGGTTTCATTTTTATTATTCGTAGCTGTGCTGACGTTTACCTTAATATATTTTCGTCGAAAGTTACGCGAAATTAAATTTGTTTGCGGCTGGATGCATTTCATAATCTCCAATCGACAGTTTATTAAAACTCACCGTAACTTCTAATGACATAAGCTGTTATGTTATGTCATGCGAAATTTTCTCTAACATTTATGACCTAAAAATCAGCGTCCATGAAATCTATGATAAATACATTTCTTCAATTTTGTCGAATCTTTTGAATGAAATTCCGGTCTTACAATGTTTTTCATTTTTCCATCAAATCGACTCAAAACATAAACCGCATATAGATGTATCGATTATTCGCGGAAAAAACAAGAAGACCCTGTTTATTTTTCTGTTCCGAGTAGAAGAAGAAAAAACAAGAAAAATGCGACGGAGACGAATAGAGTAGGATATTGACAGTTGTATTCTTTGCATAATATGTACTTATAGGCTTCGTTTATATGCGGTCTTATTTATAAGGAATTCTTAGGCATGCCTGGGGCTTGAAAATATTAAATAAATCAGCAAACAAAAATGTAAAGTCGACGTAGGATTAAAAATTTTTGCAAAATTTACATATTTTTAAATACACGTGAACACGTCGTTTACGTCGAAATTCTAGCAATTCCGTTCATAAAACGTGACATAGTTACCAAAAATACAGACACGGTGTATTTTAATTTTGTTGAAACGCTAAGGCAAAAAATTGAAAGCATGAAATTTTTCTTAGATCCTCTCTAGGGATTAGGAAGTCGCCGGTTTCGGTTGTTCTAATGTTGCCAACTATTGTCGAGCTGTACGCGCTGTGCGTTTCCTTTCAACGTGTATCATAACGCTGCGTTACTACGTGAGGAAGAAAAATTACCAGATGAGCGAATTTAACATATTACTCTCGTTTACAGGGTTTTGAGCAAATGTTTCATGTTGCGTGGTTCAGCTTGATGGGTTGAGATAGGTTCTATTTCTTGATTAAATTTATTGATTTCGGAGTGATTTGCTCGAATCGGAAGTTGCCTGTTGTGTATGTAAAAGTATGGAAATTCGTGGTGTGGTGCATTCTATCCAACATAGATTAATACTAGCTTTATAACGATTGATAAGAATCCCATTGTTTCGTCTTGGATGTTTTCAATGGTGGATTGGTGGTTTATTCAACTCTAAATTTGTATCTGTACCGAGGTGGGTAAAAAGATGAACTGTATACCTACTAACATTACGTATTATTATTCATTCTTAGAAGAAATATCGGAATGTAACAGCATGTAATTTAGGTAAGATAAATCATTCTTATTTTTACTGAAGATATGTATTGCAATGAAGGAAACTTACCTAATCCTTAATGCTGTAATGAGGGATGATGAGTGGGGATCGATTGTACATTCTCAAGTTCTAATAATCAATTTCACATCTGATGCTTTGAATCATTGATTTTTACACAAAAATATCGAACATCAGAATATCAAAGAAGAACATTTATCATAGTTTATAAATGACAGAAAAAATGAAAAATTAAAGTAACTGAATGAAAATAAAGATACGAATATAAGGGAGTTTTACACGAATGCAGATTGAATGTAAACAAAGCAAATTAAAAGCCAAAAGCCCAATTCAAAAGCAACCATATACGAAAACACACGTTAATTTACACATGTGCATATTGAATTTCTACAAAAATTACTCGTCATTCTCTAGGTTTTTTGATTAGATAATTATTTGAAATGAGAAGTCAAAGTTATCAGAAGATGCAGAATTTCTTATAAAAGAGCAATTTTGCGCATGGTGCGCAACGTAGCCGGTTATGGCTTGTCTATTTATTATGCTGAATCATCAGCTGTAATTTACCTACATTCAACAGGAATGGCTCAAGTTTATAATATGTATATTGTTACCAGTTCAATTTGTTAATTTTGACATTTTTAACTGAGGTTTTGATTGAAAACGATAAGTATTACAGCCCCTACCTTGATATTTGAGGTGAGGTCAGTAGACCGTAAGTGGGATCTTTATTTCTTTGCGTTTGAGGTTATTCGTACTATTTATTTGTTTTAAAATGAATTGAATTGAACTAAATGTAAGAAATTTTTCATGAATGAACTGAAGTGAAAGAATTCTCCTCAAGTTCATTTCTTAAGATGGTCAATTTTTTGTTCATTTTCATCAAATTACTCATAATATTTTTATTAATATTCTAATATTATGTTAACTGCGTTCAGAGGCGTAACGAAGACATTCTTCAGGGGGGGGGGAGGAGAAAACCAAAAATTGCCAAACTAATATCATGAAATTTTCCCAACTGTTGACCTTTTTTTTTTTTTTAGTCTTCAAAAATTTTTAAATAGTTGTGAAATAATACTGCTACGCTAAAACTCCAAATTTACCAACTTTACAAAAGCCAAGGGGGCTACGTCTCTGGTTGTGTGCTATACATGATATAAGTTGGCATCAGTTCGAATTTATTCGAGTTCTTATTTTCCCAAAAGAAATTCCAAGTTTCCAATTTCAACGTTGAACAATTATAAATTTCCCAACTTTTCAAAACACCTGGAGGGAAGCTCCCCCCATCCCCCCCCCTTAGTTACGCCCCTGACTGTGTTCTTAATACTGACGCGAAGAGAGTAGAAATAAAAAATGTTCTTATTTTGCTTAACTCTTCTCGATAAGTAGGTATAACAATACAGTAATACAAATACACTCTTGTCATTACTTAACGATGAGAGTGGAGTTGAAGAACTTCGGTCTAATTATTATTTCCATTCCCCAAGTGTCAACACTAGCAACACAAATAATATAAACACAACAATAGAATAGGCATTGATCAAATATGATGGGTAATATCGTTGATGACTCTCGTAAACTATCATTACTTTGTAAACAAAATGCAAAACCGTGTAAATACATCTAACTATTAATTAATGGATAATTCCACTCACCAAGCACAAACTTATAAGAAGATGGTAGTGTTATCGTCATCAACATGGAAAATGGAAAAATTCGATCTTTTCATACGAAAAACAAGTCTTTTAGACTTTAAATTTTCATTTCTGTTGAAATATTTGAAATCCACGTAACAACAAAAAATTTGTGAATTTTTGCTAGAGTTTGCTTCTAAAATATGGTTCCACAAATACACAATTTTGAGAAGTCACATGCTGTTTCTATTAATACTAAGTATAATCATTTGGAAGTTCGATGATTTGTGCGATTCACATCACCACCCACCAGATACAAAGTCATACTTATATTAATATATTTCCAACACAGCCTTGGTTCAACTTCTAACGATCAATATTACTGTATAAAATAACAGCAATGCTCGTATCATCGAAAAAAACTTTTTACTTGAGGCACAAAATGGAGAATAATAATGCATCAATTTTTTTCTCTTGACCGATATATACATTTTTTTTTCTTGCTTTCCAGAATAAATAAAATATGAAATAACTTACATGATATGCTTAGGTACTTCTGTTTTCAGATAATTACTTACAGTTTGATATACTTAATTAATGCTGCAAAAACAAGAAAACTTATTTAGGATATTTGTTATCCTTTGAAGATAATTTTTAATGATCTATTCACTTTTTTCTTAAAACTTTCGAATTAATTGAGTTCTACGTATTTTTTTTTTAAACCGATTAAACTTGGAAAAAGTTTAATTACTTAAGAAACTTGAAATTGGTGAAGAGGTTGCGGTAAGTAGTAAAAATTGTGGGTACCTAACTGTACGTAGGTATTTCCAATCGATAAATTCTGATGAGGAAAATAGAAGATAAAATTGGAGATTTCTTTCATAAAATTGAAGTTAAGTAATAGACAATGAAATCGCGGATAATATTTTTGTATTGATTATAATCGTACCTACTATTCCGTGAAGGACGAATAATTAAGAATCAGAATACATTTGAAACAGTAGTGTAAAGCATACTTAAATGTAAGCAAACACCATTGTTTTGCAAATTGAAAATAAAATTCGAAAGTGTCGTCTGTCATGAGTCATCACAGTTGTGAATCGTTTCCTCCCTTACGTACATAACTATCTGTTTTATAAAGCGAAAATGGTTTCAACAATATCTGTAGAAAAATATTTCATCTCTGTCACTATAAAGGAATTTGTTTAAGAAAATTTGTACGTTTTAAAAACGTTTCACTTTTTATGTCAACAATTACTTATCTCATTTAGGCGTCTGTGTTGTTCATTCAAATAAAACGTGAATTTTTAATGCACTTAAAATAAATGGATCATTTCAAAAATTTCAAAGCTATAGTTCAAACCATTACCGGATTCTGTACAATGAAAACTTAAACGTACAAATTCCCTTCTCTATTTCGCAACGCGAACTCAGTGCACGATTAATAATCGCAAAAATCGAGAGCATAAATCAGACGAAGGCATTCGGTTATTTGAAGTGACTTTTAAAAAGCCTATAAAAACTCGAAAGCACGTTTAGCATCTCGGTCATATGTTATGTTGGGGGAACTGAAGGTGTTTTGATAAACCAACAGTTATTACGCGACAAATAACGCCTACGGTTGCGACATTATGCTACCTTTTTCACACCTCATTTCTTTCAACCCTCGCAGCCTTACACCCCATGCTTCGCTAGTACCTATACGTTTATGCGACACCGGTCATAAATAAGTTTTATAACTTCCCATTATTCCGGTATCCAGTTTAATAATAACGCTCCACTTGATATTAATAAAATGGAACATTAAGTAGATAATGTAAACTGCGAAAAAAAATGAAAATTTCCAACTTTTCGTTCATTTTGTTCATGAATACAAATCCAAATTTGATATGAAATATCGCAAATTTTTAAGCGAGTTTTCGATAAAAACATTAGCTATTACTGCTCATCTAATTTGCGAAGCAATGTTAAGGGAGAAAGGTCTTTCGTGTTCTGCGTTCCAGATCATTTTCAAAACTCTAATTTTTCAATATAAATTTATACATTACATAAGCATACGCTACAGTAGAGTCATCCCCATTTCTAAAAATTTTATTATCTTTGCGAAACCCTTTCGGGTCTCAGATCGTTTTGCTTATTTTTATTTTTTTATGTACCTAGTAGTCTTACATGACACTCCTGTTCAACATCCCATAGGCAAATCTTTGTACGGGTCTCATAACGTCAGTTAGTTATATCACTTATATCCATGTCAAACTAGATGTAGGTAAATTTCCTTGTATATCTTGATTCATTTGTAGGTGTGATAACTTTTCTTGTATCAGTTTGTATTTTAGAATTGAAGGGTATGCTCAAAGTTACAGAGACCCGTTATCATCAAAGTTTCTTTAGTGAACATGAAGGAATAAATTTTCGTATACTGCTCATGGTTTCCAAATTTTATACCCGTTCTCTCATTCTTTAAAGTGAAGGTGGATTGCTGATCATCTCTTTTACTTACCGGATCTGACAAAGGTAGTAAATAGGTATAAACATATATTTCCCTCACTTTATAGCTCCAATAGATGTGGATGAAAATTGCTTAAAATTTCATCAAAATATATTCGTGTAAATATAGAGCGCCCATGAGGGGGAGGGGGCTCTGTGCTGTGTGAGAGTTTCACTTGAATTTAGAGGGAGGCTTGAGTGAACTCAAAGCCTAAAATTTCTGATCATGGTATGCCTTGGTTGGTGAACAAAATATGACCTCTTGAATTTGGGTCAAAATGGATTCAAAATGGCGAATTATCAACATTTGAGTAGAGCCTGAGGAGCCTCAAATTGGTAAAAATGTGATTAATACGAACTCATATGATTATTGGGGATAAGAAGTATTCTATATCCCAAGTTCACCTCCATACATGATGTTTAAGAGGGGAAGGAGGTTATCAACCTCGAAAGTTGTGGGGGTATACGATAGGTCGGAAATTTTTTATTGCCGTGTCATATGATAAAATGAGCCCAAGCAACTAACATATTCAAATTTTAGTTTCCCAAGTACATTTGGAGGGGAGTCAGAGCAAAAAAGCACTTTTGTAGTGGAAATTACTGTAGGAAATTTTATGAATCTTTCATATTTTCTCACCAAATCTACCTAGAAAAATGAAACTTCTGGTGTTAGATTAGTTGATGACCAGAATATGATCTTTTGAATTTGGGTCAAAGTGGATCCAAAATGACGAATCGTAAAAATTTGAAGATGATTTGAGGAGCCTCAAATAGTTATAATTTGAGAAATATGTGTTTATATAATTATTTCATGGCAAGAAATACTACATTTATTCTAAATTTAACCTCTCAAGTGTTTTTGAAGGCATAGGGTAGGAGCTTTCAGATTTGGTATTGGGTGTGACCTATAGTCATGAAAGGGTTAGCAACGTTATTTCCAAACGTGAAAGTCTCAATTAAAAACTCAGCTCTAGTAATGCGGCATGGCTGCTTACGTTATTTTTTTTTTACATTTCGTAAAGTGTTTAAAAATAATTTTCCTCTTTAGTAATTCAACAAAAAATTGGAAAAGCTCCGAAACATCTAAAAATTATAATTTTTTTATATAAGTTGCCAAGTTCATTCAATTAAACCTGGAGGTACGCAGTACGCACTTAACATTGCTTAAAATGAAGTACAAATATAATGCCTACAATTTATTATATGTACCTTTATATTATAGGTAAGTACATGGGATTGAGGTATCTATACTAACTCCTGCTATATTTTTCAGAAAGTAAATAGGTAACAAATTCGAACACGTGTGCCATTGTCTAAACAAAAAACTTTTGATATTTCAAGAGTTCTCGTACACTTAAATATTCACCAATAAATGACTAAGAAAAGCTGGATTAAAATGTTTTTACTGCTGTAATCTTATGAACATTAGGATTTCAGAAATATATACAAGTACCAACCTATCTCAACGTAAATATCCAGTAAGTATCATGTCAACCGATAGATACATGAAAACTACTAGATATTCAGAATGGTATCTATAATTTGAAAAAAAATAATATTAATAATTAGGAAGGATTTCATTAACTTCATAAACGTTGCCAGTAAAAGTACAATAAACTTGCACGTTTTTGCATCATAAAAGCTGCCTAAATCGAAATTATAATCACGTTCGAAATTTCAATAATTACGGCAAAGTTATATTCCGAAGCACGTTCGACTATTGTTTAAAAAAGAAAAAATTGATAGATACGCGAACGTTAAGGCTCGTTACAAAAGTTGACGGTTTGATCTGGTTTGATCCTATGTTGGGGGAAGGCAGGTCATGAATTATTCGATTTATGGAGGGCCAACAGTTGACAAGATTTTACAACATTTTAATCCCACTAAAAATATACGGACAAACAAAGCCAGTCGACGCAGATTATCTTGCAACATTTGTTGTCAAACTGTAAGCTTCCGAAGGATATTTCAAATCGAATTCATAACTATCTTGTTGCGGCTTTCGAACAAGCGTCGCTATTATTTTCTTATTTAGTCAACATTTTAGACAATATAAAGAGAAAGTTATCTGTAAAAACTGAGCTATTAGGGGCGGTGTCGATTTCCTTAATTTTTCTTTCTCTATCTAACACTAAAAATTAATAAAAAAATTCCCAAATATGTGGAAAAAAACAAGAAAATGTTTATACTTATACCTAAAGGTATATGATATAAGTGGATGTGAACTTTTTTTTTGGGTCAAAAATTTGCTATAAATTTCCATTACACGCGTCGTTGGTATTAAGAGTGTATGTAAAAACCACTATAATGTTGAAAAATATCAAATTAAATTTCCACCTGATGAAAAATGAAAACAAGTTGATGTGTATAATAAGTATTATATTTTCCATAAACGTAAGCCAAACTTCAATTTTCTGTAGGTTTAGATGCACGTATTATATTATAATTCGCGACGACTTTTTCATATACATAAATTTCATTGGATTTTATTATATTTGAAGAAAAAAATAAATAAAAATAAGGTCACGGGTATACAGCGTACGCTGAACTACACCACATAACAATTTGTTTTAAGACAAATGATTTCGCTTCGCGTCAGAAGACAGTGACAAATGACGGTCATCCTAATGACTAAATAAAAAAGAATCAACTTGCAAAATATAAATACGATTAAGTAGATGTATGTTATATAGGCAAGGGTGCGAAACAGCTTTTCTTCTACCTCAAGACAATCCTTTATTTCTTTTAACTTTGTCGCTGATGTAAATATACGAGTGAACTTTGAAAGTTCATCATAGTTTGACATCCTATTTTTTCAACTATATGTATAACTGATACTTATTACCTATACGTATGAAAATAAAGTTTATTTTTATGAATGTTTTCTCAAATCTTTTGGTACGAAAGTTTTTATACATGCAAAAAATTAATAAAGGTATATATCTACCTGCAGTTATCAAAACATAGAATGCATTGTTTCTTTCCTTTAATACACCCAACAAAAATCACAAGTAGATATAGATACTCGTATAATGTTAACCATAAACCTATATGTTTAGCAATTTCTATTATTCAATTAAAATATTTTATTATAATTATATACCACGTAAATTGGATTTATTTCAATAAAATTCATTTCCTCATGAACAGTATCATTTTCACATTAAGATATGCGATAATAGTGAAAACTTAAGTAGAGATGTTCACCATTGCCATTCTCGCAGTAAAAAATATGTTTTTTTGGCTTTTGAATTTCATGTTTACTTTTTTGACAATGAATCCAATAAAATTAAATTTTGTGTTGATACGGTGATTTTTCCATTGACTTTCATATATAGACTGCTAATGACTGCATAAGTGTAATGTAAAACGGTGTCCCCGACATACAACTCAATATAAGTCTCGAAATGCGTAGTGCGCATGAGCGGAGTTTATAATCAGTTATCATATGGTTGATTATAACAGATTATAACCAATTAAAACATATTATGCAGATGTTATGTTTATAAATTCAAGACTCGCGCATGCGTATAATGCATATCGCGACTTGTAAAATTTTAATGTCGGGGACAATTGAGCTAATGTGCATTAGCAGTCTATATATAAAAGTCAATGGATTTTTCTCAACTTTTAAAATGTGGTTATCCATCATGAAAAAGTATGCAAATGCCTCATCTAACGATCTATGCGCTCAATGTATATAAATCGAAGAATATTCTAGATTATCAAAAAACTGATAATCAATCGGGAAACATCAATAATAAGTAAGTAATATTAGTAGGTAACAAACGAGCAAAACAGATTTCCTTTTTCCTACCTTCTCAATGGTGGTGGCCACTGAAAGCCAAGCAAGGACATAGAGCAAGACAGATTTTTGATCTCTCAGCGAATTTTTTGTTGAATGTGAAAAAATCAATTTAAAGAATGATTTAGACTGTTCCAACAATTTTTTTTAAACTTCTTTTATGTTGAATTGTTTTTAAATTTATTTTATTTTTTATAATATTTCTAAACAGCGGAAGAATAGGTACAACTCCTGTCATCTCAAGGAAAAATGCAACGTCTTCGAATTTATTATCTTACATTTTTCATATCTACAATTCCGAAGGTGTGTATATTGTACAACAAATACAAATTAATTATTTCCTTTTCTTTAAAATTTTTATTTATTTTTATTCGATTGATGGTTCTAATTTTTTAAAGAGGTAACTATTCAGTGTGACGATATTTCTGCCCTAGATTGAATTTAGCGGATTAATTTTTGTTTTTTTGTAATTTTTTATTAGTATCTTCAGTTAATAAAGGTACTCTTCATTTCCTCCATTTTGAAAAATTTAATACCTTTGGACTCACAATGATCTATTCAACTTTTTACTCCAAACAATGTGAAAAATAATTTTGTGAAAACATGTGATGTTATAAAATTAATCAAGAGTTGAATAAAATACAATTAAGTCAATTATTTTAAAAATTTACCAACTCTAAAACGTGTGTTTACTGCGAATACGCAAAAAACTCTCAAATGAGTTGTCTTTAGCAGATTTCGATAATAAACGCACTTTTCAAACCGTTATTTAGCTGCTTTAGAGTAGGGTTTGAAATAAATCGACAGTGCCAGTCGATTCCGGAGCTTTAAAACCAGGGAATTACATAGAAATCTCAATTTCTAAATTTTTGGAGTTAGTAGGTTTTCAAAATGAACGGCTCAGTTGTGAACTGCACATGGCACCGCAGAGCGACATTTCAGAAATGAACCCCTAATATTCGGATGACCCTATAATCGGGACATATTCCGTCTTATCCGAACAACATGTGATGTTGCATCATTCGTTTGTCCAAACACAAGTTTGAAATGTAAATAAATTCTCCGTTTCAGTGGTCGTATTTACTTAATTTTTATGTCATAATTGCTCGATACTTAATTTCAAGTCGTATTTGCTTGATGTTAATCATATGTATAAGAAATGCTTACAATCATCTCTTCAAAAAAAGAAAAATAGGCAAATACCTCTATTATTCGGATTTTTAGTTATCCTTATCACTAAATTCCCAATTGATTCAGATAACCTATGTTGTACTGTATTTTGAAAATTTATTTTATAGTTGAATTTTTTTATTTTAGTTTTTATATAAAAAAAAATTATTGCGAAGTGAAATAACATTTCTGCATACATTATTTATAAATAAATAAAAATAAAATGTTTAAAAATCTGAAACTGTCACTTCCGAAAAAAGAACTCGAATCACTCATCAAACCACAAGGTTTTTTTATGAATTTCATTAAATTGAATTCTTGTAACATTTTCTCACTTCTTTGGCAAACCAACTTCGCTGATATATTTACCTCACCTCAAGAACTATTGACGACTGCATTTCTGGAAACTGCATTCTGAAATAACAATAAAAACGAACACTTTTCTGTAATAAATTACAGTATGAACGCGCGAATAACAAAAACTGACACTTTATCAGATTTACCAGACTCTGTAAATACTAAGCCATGAACGGACTTTATATGCAGGTTCTTTTACGATGATTATTTTTAAATTTCAAATTGTCATCACTTAAATCCGTCAGAATACCCGAGTCATCAGACATATCGTCATCACTACCTTCAACTTCCAACATCTTAAATCGATTTGAGAGAGGTAATTGATGATTATAAATTAATGTAAAATTATTTGATAACAAAATCATCGAGTTTTTATACCTTCATCGAATAAAAATCATGAAGAGAAATTTATTTATTTTTTTTCATAAGTCGCAGTAAACACATAATTTTATTCAAAATTATATAGAACGAGCTAAATAGCGTTTTTTCATCTGAAATCACGGCGAAGAATTTTGGCCTAACCCAGAAGTCGAACTCCTACTCCCACTCTGGCATATAATAGTATTTCAAACAAAATTGAAACTCTTTGAAATGGAAGTTAATTAATCCTCCCAACTCGACAATACCATCAACATCGATAGGCCGCACAAATACCAATTACCATATTCGAGTCACTACTTCGTCGTCGATAAATAATAACACCATTCCAGTAGATCCAGGATTATAATTTACTTCGTAATTAAAGCGATAAAAAGAGTTCTCTTTAAAAAAGTTACAATGTATCTTATTTTAAAATTCTAAAGCTTACAACTAGCCAGCTCTAAACACCAAACACCTCAGCGAATAGCCATTAAGACGTATTTGACTTAACATCATTCGCTCGGACCCACGTACCATGATTATCGGCTCTAAAAGCGTCATGAATTCGATTCCATCGATCCGAAAAGGACTGATATTAAATCAAACTTACATTTACGCTATTTTGAAGACGTGACGATTATTTTAAAGCATGATTACATTTTTTTTTTATAACAGATATTTATGCGAAAACTATTGCTATTCTGTAAGCCTTAAATATTTCATTCTGCGATGCGTCGATGATATTGAAATGATGGATTTAGCGGAATGTTTCATCTATAAAACCTACATGTGTAATCTTATTGGAAAATGGAGGGGGAGTGTACTTATACAATGCTATTGCCAACGGGAGCTCTTCGTACGATGAAAAAACCCAGCAGCAATATCGGTCTGTTACCCTACTCTCTTGTTGTCATTAAGTACTTGGCCGATCAACTCGAATGCGCAGACACTAAGCTTGCACCTAAATGATGGAGTAACGATTTAGACTGTTTTCACTCTCTCCTTCGGACTGCACTACAGGGCATCAACGTCGCAGGAAATAATTATCAAGACCATCGCTAACAAACTTACATACTAGTGCGTTAAAAATACTTAGATAAAATGCAGCAGAGAAAATAATCATCTGATTGATTAAAAAACACAAAAGAATAAAAATATTAAAAGAAAAAAGGAAGAAAACAAAAGCGCCAATTATTAGCAATACTGATAATATAACCTCGAAATGAACTTTCAACTTGAATCGGAAATATTAAAAGGAGAAGAATCAACGAAAATTTTCCAACGCTGCCGTTTATTTGATCAAGCCTTTTTTGCGGTACACATCGCGCATCAGAGACTTGAGATACTTCACCTCTCGGCTAATATCGTCCAACTGGCTCTTCAACGCTTTGTTCTTATCCATCAACGCTTTCTCCTCGGTACGTATCACTTCTACTTCGGCCTTCTTCTTCAAGCGATAGCGTGTCGCCGCGTTCTTGTTTTGCTCCTTCTTTCTCAACCTACGTTCCTCCGGCGGCGGTCTCGAGTACGGTTTACTCCGGCGCTTGGGCGTCGCTTCGGCGACCGAGCTCGTAGCCGAACTATACCCGCTGACCGTTCTCAAACTGCGCGGCGGCGACCACTCCGGATCCTCCATACTGCTATCCGAGCCCACGAACGGACTGGACGCGCCCGCGTCCGAGAACTCGTCCAGCGAGCACGAGTTCTCCGAAAACGTGGCCGGACCGTCGTCGACGCGCGTCATCACCAACTGCTCCAACTCGGCCGGCTCGATTTCGGCCAATAGTTTACGCGCGATCGCCAACTGCTCCATTTCGTCCGGCTCGATTTCCTGCAACAGTTTCATGATGTCGTCGTCTTTCGGACTATCGGGCGGCGTTAGCGTTTCCGCTTTCACGCACTCGTTCGCGTACGGCACCGGCGACGCGAGCTGAGACGGCATCGCGCACTGCGCCGGCGCTCCTCCGTACATCATCGACGACTGCATCGGATCGAATACGTAGTCCGGTTGCGCGCATTGTTCGCTTTTCAACGCGTTCGTCGTCGGCTGGAACGCGTAGCTGTGGATTTGCTTGATGTTGTTGTGGAATCTGTACGGCGTCGGTGACGGCACGCTCTCGAATAGTGGCAAATCGATGGATTTCTCCGTGGAAAACCAATCGAACGGTTCCGCTTCTGCGAACGAAATTAATACGATTAGAAAATGGGTGGCGATTTCTTTTTGTTTTTTTGTTTTTTTTTTGGACAACACTACATAGTAGAACTGCGGTAACGTGTTTCGTTATTTACTTTTCCCAATTGTAACCGAATAAGCTGATAAGCACTGAGCTCAGACTTCCTTATCGAGTATAGTTATAAAAATAGTAAATTAATCACCCAAAAACATTATCCTCGTATAAATAATCGAATTCCTTATCGACAGACGTAATTTCGATTACAAACTGCGTTTCAAACCGAGGCAACCTGTCCATTCGATTTTCACAAAAAAATTGTAACTTTATTGTAGTGTTGGGCGATTAATAATCAATTAATCGAAAATGTCGATTAATCGGTAAAAATAATCGGAAGAATCGATTAATCGATTATTTTATGAAATAATCGATTAATCGGCCAATTTTCAGTTTTTACGTTTTTTTTTCAATAATGCTTCGATATTTCCGAAAAAAAAAAAACTTTTATTAAAAAATAATCATTTTTTGAAGACATTTCAATAATACGATGAAATCATCTCTCATCGCATA
This sequence comes from Phenacoccus solenopsis, assembly GCA_009761765.1. Lineage (NCBI taxonomy): Eukaryota > Metazoa > Arthropoda > Insecta > Hemiptera > Pseudococcidae > Phenacoccus > Phenacoccus solenopsis. Next base: position 27,322,883 of record CM019755.1, on the reverse strand, counting down.
CCTTGAATATGATTTTTTTTTAAATCAGAATTGCGACTTGGTATAAATACTGTACTGTCATTTTTGAATAAATGATTTTGTTTTTGTAATTACATAATCTGAATAAACTATTTAATTTTTGTAATTAATTCGAATAAATGTTTTTATTATTATTATTATTATAAATGAACACAGCATAAAAAAATGAAATTTGCGATTTTTAAAAGTCAAAATATTTTTTCCAACACCAAATTTTCTCCAATTTTTTTCAAACCTCCAAGATTTTTTTCAATTCAAATCTTTTTTCTGATTTTCTCAAAAATTTTCCCATTTAATTTTTTCTCAAAATTTATTTCGAGCCAAAAATTCATCTCAGTATTTTTTCAACCAAAGATCTTTACAGCTTTACTTCAAATTTGAATACTTTTTCAAAATTATTTTCAATTATATTTATTTTTTCAAAAAGTCAACATTTATTTGAACTTTAAAACATTTTTTAACCCCACAATTTTATTGAAAAAAATTTCAAAATTGGCAAAAAATTGAAGAAAAAATTTCTAGGTTGAAAAAAATTAGATGAAGTGTAAAATTTAAAAAATATTTGCAGAAATTTTGGGTGCAAAAATTTCTAATGCAGAAAAATCGATGAAAAAATTAAAAAAAAAAAAAAATGCTACAAAAAATTTTTGGATGGTAAAAAGTTTTGAGAAAAAATTTCAAGAGATTGAAAAAATCGATAGAAAAACTCTGAATTAATGTAATTTTTATTTTATCCTTCATTCACTCGTGTTTTTATTAACGTTGTAACTACAGAGTATAGACAATATAAAAAAAAATCGATTATTTCAATGATCTAGATCCGATTAATCGAATATTTGAATAATCAAAATTCGATTAATCGATTATGAGTAATCGATTATTCCCAACACTACGTTTATTGAAGAACAAAAAAAGACTAACGCAACGACATTTTCTCAGTTTTATTATTACTACCAATAATTCAAGTGCGAAAATAATTATTTCAAAAAAATGAAAAGAATAACACATTTTCACACTAGCAGATGCAGATGAAACAAAAACTGAGAATGCTTAGATTCTAAAACCTTTCAAACATGTACTTTAAAATACAATTCACGAAAATATTTTGAAATCATCCATTATTTTGAGACTATATCTCCCCTTTCCCTCCACCACTACTCAAAACTTAGACCCGAAATTAAAGAGATCCTTCACGAGCAGTCATAACGTAGTTAATCTTCGGTGAGAATAGAATTCATTACACATCCATTTTTGTTATCATTTTTACTCTTTTATTTTTAGAACACAAAATTTATAGAATTAATTCATGTTCGATTGGTTGAGTTTTATTTCTTTTCTGTTATTTTAAAATGGATAAAAAAATCAATTTACTTATTTGAAAATACATATCATAAGAGGTCGGTACAAGTGAAAAAAATCTTCTTCCTCATTACAAATAATAAAAAAAAAAAAAAAAAAAAATAGAAAAAAAAATAATAAAAAAATTGTTTCCTTGCTCAATCTTGGCCCCATCAAAAGGAAATCCTGATTACGCCACTGAAATTTCTTCAAATCGTTCGCATCTTCTATAATGTACCAAGAAAACTCAAAAACTTCGTCCAAATAATTTTAAACAAGATGAACTCTCCACTTTAGATCGAAATTCCGGATGAACCAAGCCTTACGGCAAGAAAATTTGAGAGATTTCAAATACTGGCTTAAATACGATAAATATGGACATGTACTGCTGGCAAAAAATATAAGATATTGCAAATTTAATCTTTCAGGAGATGTGGAAGGTCATAAGGAATTTCGTCCTTCATAATGTTGCGAGGAAAATACAATATCGAAAATATCTCCACTGTGGTTTCACATGACAAAATCGGATCACTAACATTGAAATTTCAACCTTCAAAGATGAACCAAGATTTGAGGAATACTCGAAATGCCCTAAATGCAAAGTGTCCAATAAAATTTATTAAACGCAATGCAAATTTGTTTACAAACCTCAAGCACGACTTTTTCAAAAGTTCGACAACACCTTCCCCTCCAAAAAAAATAAAAATAAAATAATAATTAGGTTTACATGCACATTCAAACGAAGCTTCATTTTAAAGAACAAGAAAAAACTTCCAAGTTCAACATGAAGAAGTGAATAAAATTTTCCCCCAATTTTTATCTGTGATGAGGGAGGAGGTAGAAGGTAAAAATAATTTTCTTCACTTTCACAGGATTTTCGAATAAAAATGCAGGCCCTCCTATATTAATGTAGCCTTTCTACAGCACTTTTTCCTATTACAGCACCACTCGACCAAATTAAGGATTTAAAGGACTTCGCAAAAGTTAGACACCTTCAAGTAACTCGGACTGAATGACTGTACATTCATCTAATTAATGAAATCGACAAGCACAAATCCCGAACACAACGTCTCAAGAATTTCCGGAGGGGGGGGGAGGAATTACCAGACTTCATCCTGAACATGAGCGTTCATCAGAAACGAACAGTATTACCCACAGGTTTGAACGTGCCTTCACAAAAAATTCGCCTCTAGTACGCTCCGTGGCTTTCAACTTCTAATTTTTTCGCACCTTGCATCATGTTTTTATTTTGCCTATTTCACGCGAAATTATCGATTCTCAAGGACAAGCTAGTAATTAAAAACTTCCATATTATTTACACGCAAAAATGTAAAAAAAACCCGCCAACGAGTAATCAACCAAAATATCATCTCAACTTTTTTTTTTCTTTATTAAATCGCAATAACCTTAATACGCGGCTCTCTGAAAACACAATCCTAAAGGTACATAATTAGCCTATTTAAATTTATCGCGTCGGACTTGGAAATATCGATAATTATCGTAATAACAAATACGCATGTATACGTTCGCATTGGCGGTTTATCTTGTCTTACACCTTATAAACTAATATTGCATTTTGTTCGAAATAAATTACCAAGGCGGAATATTCTTTTGGGCCGCATTACATGAATGCACGATGAAATAAACGTTCGCCTATCTCCACCATACCATCTCTCGACACCGCGAACCATACGCCGGTACGTATAGCGCTCACAGATTAAGTAATTCAGATAAGCTTCAAAATGGCACTCCTAATGACAAGTCATTTTTCTTTTTTAAATTTCAGATAACAAAAGGTTCTCAAATGATTCACGCGTACTAGCGTTGTACGTCGCACAACGCACGTTGTATTTTACGCAGATCGATTGAATTTATTCAGCGATAAATTCATGACATAATTACTGTTTCAATAAAGCCCGATACGTAGGTTATACATATACACTTCGTATAAGCGTGATCGAGCACAACGAAACTAACGAGTGGATCGATTTTCGAATAAAATTCGTTCGCTTACTTTTATTTCGAAGCTCGAATCGATAACTCATATAAATACTTATAGATCTGCTGCAGCACAAAGGAATAAATTGAAGCGATTTGGCTGGATAAAAAGAACATGAGCACTTCGACTCCCTCCAGCACCAAGCTCCGAGATTTTGACGTGGAAGAAAATAACAGTCATACCACATCTATGGACAGATGATGAAAGTAACGAATATCGATAGTTCACCTTTCAAATCCAAAAAAGAACAAGAAGGTTACCCAGTTTAGATTTGGAGAGTTGGAAGCGAGTCCGCAAAACTGCGATTTGATTGCGAAGTTTATTATTTTGTTTACAAGCTACGAATTTAGATTCCCATGCAGTGACGTAGTCAGGATTATTTTTGGTGGGGCCATAAATACTTACTTCGTTTCACTAAAATTTTTGTCGGAGGAAATCTATATGAATCGAATCAAAATTGATTATACCAATTTCAAATAAGTAACTACTAAGGTGCATCGATTTTTTTTTTTAGCTGAGCTTTTAACTCAATAATGATAGCTATTACAGTCCACCTGATTTAGGAAAGGAGGGTCGGGGGGAGGGCGGGTTTTTCAAATCTGCCTTTCTTTATTCAAGTGAAGAAAAGGGTGGTTACAGTAGCTGTTAAATGACCTAGAAAGGATGCATAAAAATTTCAGCTCCCAGGCTCAGTTTTCAGGCCACCTTCCAACATGAAATCGAAGTTTTAATAATTTTTAATTTTCAAAAAAAAAAGAATATTCGAGCGGTTGAACATTTTTCAACCTTTCAAAATCATATTTTGTCGTTCAAAGACTTGATAAAATTTTTGCCTCAATCTTTATGAAATTTATGAAGTCTAACAGTTTACAAGCTTTTAAAAAGGCATCATTTTTGTTCGATTTTTACCTCAAGTTTCCATTCTTGCTTTAAAATGACTTCGTAATGATGTTTAAACACTAAAAAACTCAGAAACTTGAGGAACCTTTACGGAACAAAAATGATGCCTTTTTAAAAGCTTGTAAACTGTTAGACTTCATAAATTTCATAAAGATTGAGGCAAAAATTTTATCAAGTCTTTGAACGACAAAATATGATTTTGAAAGGTTGAAAAATGTTCAACCGCTCGAATATTCTTTTTTTTTTGAAAATTAAAAATTATTAAAACTTCGATTTCATGTTGGAAGGTGGCCTGAAAACTGAGCCTGGGAGCTGAAATTTTTATGCATCCTTTCTAGGTCATTTAACAGCTACTGTAACCACCCTTTTCTTCACTTGAATAAAGAAAGGCAGATTTGAAAAACCCGCCCTCCCCGACCCTCCTTTCCTAAATCAGGTGGACTGTAATAGCTATCATTATTGAGTTAAAAGCTCAGCTAAAAAAAAAAATCGATGCACCTTAGTAGTTACTTATTTGAAATTGGTATAATCAATTTTGATTCGATTCATATAGATTTCCTCCGACAAAAATTTTAGTGAAACGAAGTAAGTATTTATGGCCCCACCAAAATAATCCTGACTACGTCACTGCATGGGAATCTAAATTCGTAGCTTGTAAACAAAATAATAAACTTCGCAATCAAATCGCAGTTTTGCGGACTCGCTTCCAACTCTCCAAATCTAAACTGGGTAACCTTCTTGTTCTTTTTTGGATTTGAAAGGTGAACTATCGATATTCGTTACTTTCATCATCTGTCCATAGATGTGGTATGACTGTTATTTTCTTCCACGTCAAAATCTCGGAGCTTGGTGCTGGAGGGAGTCGAAGTGCTCATGTTCTTTTTATCCAGCAAATCGCTTCAATTTATTCCTTTGTGCTGCAGCAGATCTATAAGTATTTATATGAGTTATCGATTCGAGCTTCGAAATAAAAGTAAGCGAACGAATTTTATTCGAAAATCGATCCACTCGTTAGTTTCGTTGTGCTCGATCACGCTTATACGAAGTGTATATGTATAACCTACGTATCGGGCTTTATTGAAACAGTAATTATGTCATGAATTTATCGCTGAATAAATTCAATCGATCTGCGTAAAATACAACGTGCGTTGTGCGACGT